>VSMD01001234.1:0-11261 GCA_008750895.1 Mirza zaza | reverse complement strand
AGTTCGAGACTAGCCTGAGCAAGAGCGAGACCCCATCTCTACTATAATAGAAAGAAATTAATTGGCCAACTAATATATATAGAAAAAATTAGCCGGGCATGGTGGCGCATGCCTGTAGTCCCAGCTACTTGGGAGGCTGAGGCAGCAGGATTGCTTGAGCCCAGGAGTTTGAGGTTGCTGTGAGCTAGGCTGATGCCACGGCACTCACTCTAGCCTGGACAACAAAGTGAGACTCTGTCTCAAAAAAAAAAAAAAAAAAAAAAAAAAATTTTCTATTTACTACCTGCTAAATTGATTTCACCACTCACTAATGGGTTGCAATTAATCATTTGAAAAGCCTTTGTATATAGGTTGTAGAATTAAAAAGTAACCACTCCTTGAGAGGGCTACAAAGGAAGCCTGCTTTGTTCTTAAGAGATAGTCGGTTTCAGTTAGATAAAGGAAGTAAAGGAAACATTCATCAAAGAAGTTGAAGGACATAGGGATTTTTTTGATGACAGTTACAACAGAAAGTCTTAGGGGTTGTATTGGGGTTGAAGTTTGATTCAAGTTAGGCAATTGTAGGGGACTGTAATAGGGTAAGAATCTCTATGATGAGAGATGATCTGGTGACCAAGGATTCTTGTGGTGAGTGTGGTAAGCAAGGATATAGGGCATGATAGGATTAGAGTAGTCTTCTAGGAAGGTAGTAATCAGTTCTAATAATAGCCCTCTTCTTGGGACTGGTCTCTCAGTCAGCTTATTAGTGGTGAGGTGAGATGTAAGGGTTGGTTGGGCTGAGTAGAAGTTGTGTGTGTGGTAGAACGAGGGTCTCACTAGAACTGTGCCGAGCTCTGTGGGTCATCTTTCAATCCTACTGTGGACAAGATTAAGGCTACAGGAGAGCTGTATTTCCAGAAGTGTCAGAGCTTGGTCCTTTACATTTTACTTTGTAATGGGGGTGGTGGTGGTGTCAGGCTTAAGAAATTCCATGGCCTACCCTTAAATCCTACTGTCCTTGATGTTGAGGGAGAAGGAAGGAGTGGCTTTACCAGGAGGGAACAGTTTTTTGTGTACTCTTTAAAGAGGAAAATTTTAATTAAAAAGACAATGCTAAATTAAGTAGTGGGAAGGAGGATGTGGTGGAAATAGCACTAAATTAAAAACCAAAAGATATTTCAGTCCTGGCTGTGCCTCTGGGTGGCAGATCATATCCTTAACCTCATCTATCCAATTGGTACATCATTCTTCTTTTCTTTACAAGCTGTTGCGATGACTAAATTAAGTAAAAACATAGGCATGTGACATGAAATTTATAAAGCACCATTGAAATGCAAGATCTTGGCAATGGGCATTACTTGGCAGAGATAATTTGTAGTCAGTGCAGTGGACCCTAGGCAGCTGTCAGTGACAGCTGGTGTTGCAATCAGGATAAGACTAGATGTTTTGTAAGATTAAAGCTTCTTTTGATGGTAGGACATGATATATAGACACTCAGAAAGATGAAAGACAGATCTCTGTGTTACTTACAGCTCTAAAGCAGAGAAGGCTACTGTGGCTGGGGGTGTTGTACTCAAGGACAGAGTAACAGCAAGATGGAGCCGCAGGAAGCTTATATATGGCAAACAGGATGGGGTTAGCTAGATTTCTTGGGCTTCCTGGGGATTGAGTATTTTGAATAATTCTGTAGGCTAAAGAAAGAAGAGGCTAAGTATCTGGGGCCTCTGGCAGTTAGATATGTGTGTGTATTTTAACCCAAGAGTGTTAGGCCTGACAAGGGAAGTAGTTGGGGTGGGAGCTTGGCAATCTGTCTACAAAGGGCAATTGAGAGTTTTAACTATGACATCAAGACTGGGTCAGGTAGTGCTTGTGAAATATCACCCTGCACTAGAACAGCTTCTAAATGATATAATCTCAAACTGTCACATTTTTTTTAGTACAAAAACTTGCTCTAAGGAGATTTCTTATTTGCTTCATTTATATTTTCTTAATTTATCTATTTGTTTAATAACACATTTTATTTATAAGTTACAGAAAATATCATCTTTAATTCTATTGCCTTTGACTCTTAACTTATATTTTAAGTAGAATAGATTATTGAATTATTGTGGATAAATACCTGGCACCATCTAGTATTCGGTGGCAGAAACAATTAGAAGCTGGGTTAAAAAGTTCTTCTGAGATTATAAATATCTATAGTATATAATGGTTGGAATAATACAGTCTCAAAGTTATCTTTCATATCAGTTTAGGATTATTTTCTTATTTCCTAAGATCCTAAGACATCCCCTAATAGAGATAGGAAAAACCAAAGTACTTTCTCCTACTCTGTACTCACAGTCACTCAGTACAACACTTTTGACATCAGATGTGTGGGGGTTTTTCCCCATACACCAAGGAATTCTCAAGTAGACAACACTCCGTGTGCTTTAATTTATCTCAATTCTGATACATCTTTCTGGAGATCCCATCAGATCTCACAGGTTAAGGGCTTAGTCAGTCCTACAAGACTGCCCTCTACCTCAGATGTCAATTGTGAGCCCTAGGTTTTGACCTGTGCTTCTGATTGACCAGCTATAAATTGGGATTCCCATGACCCCTCGCCTCTTCTTGAATTTGATTAATTTGCTAGGACAACTCACAGAACTCAGGAAACATGGTTTATTATAAAGAATATTACAAAGGATACAGGTAAATATCTAGATGAAGAAATACATAGGGTGAAGTCTGGAAGGGTCTCTAACATAGGAGCTTCCATCCTCATAGAGTTGAGCTAAGCCACCCACATGGCATGTAGATATGTTCCTGTCCACCAACCTGGAAACTCTTTGACCACTGCCCTTTTGGGTTTCTATGGAGGTTTCATTATGTAGGCATGACTGATTACATCATTAGCCATTAGTGATCAACTCAACCTTTGGCTCTTCTCCCGTCCTAGGGGAAATCTGTTGTCCTGCCAGAGTTTATTCTCTAAAGGATCACAGCAAAATCTACACTCAACAGTGCAAAATCACAATGTTTGATATGCAGTCAAAATTTAATAGACATGCAAAGAAGTAGGAAAATATGACCCATACCTGGAAAAAAATTAGTAAGTAGAAACCAGCCCAGTAATGACAGAGTTGGTGGAATTATCAAGAGCTTTTCACAATGGTTATAAATAATACAAAAATGTTCAAGAATTCAAAGAAAAGTTTGAAAACAATAAGGAGAAAAATGGAAGACATAGAGTAAAACTTTTAGAGATGAAAAACAGAATACCTAAAATGAAATTTTAGCTGTGTGGGATTAATAGCAGATCAGTCACTTCAGGAAAAATATTCAGTAATTGAAGACATAGCAATCAAAACTATCCCAAATGAAGCACAAAGATTTAAAAAACAACTGAAGAATGAACATATTTTCAGTGATGTGTGTGACAATATCAAGTAGTCTAAAATATGTGTAACTGGAGTGATGGAGAAGATGGAGGGGAAGGAAAAAAGGCTTTAAAATGCTGGGTGGTTGGAAAGTGGGGAGGCTGTTAACCTGAAATTTTATACCCAGTGAAAATATCTTTCAAAAGCAATGGGAAAATGTAAACTTTTCAGAAAAATGAAAGCTGACAGAATTTGTTGCCAGAAGACCCACATCGCAAAAAATATTAAAGTAAATTTTCAGGCAGGAAGAAAATGATGCTAGATGCAAACCTGGATCTACACAAAAGAATAGCTAGCATCACAAATGGTAACTATATGGGTAAATATAAAATTATTTTTTATATTTTTAGTAAGATAATTGACTAAATAAAAAATAATAAATATGTATCTGGCAGGGATTGAAAATGTTTTCTGTAAAGGACCAGATAGTAAATATTATAGGTTTTGCATGTTGCATGGTCTCTATGGCAACTACCCAACTCTGTTGTTGTAGTACTGCAGCAACCATAGACAATATGTAAAAGAATGGCCACTGCTATATTTAGATAAAACTTAATTCATGAAAACAGGTGGTGGACCAGATTAAACCCATGAGACATGCTGACCCATGTATTATGGGGTTTGTAGTATATGTAGAAGTAAAATGTCTGATAAACGTAGCACAAAAGATGGAGATATATGGCCTTAAGGGTCTTAACATTATATGGGAAGTGGTATAATATTATATTAATGTAGACAGTGATAAGTTCAAGATGAATTTTACAAATCCTAGAGCAACCACACACACACACAAATTGAGAGGCATAGATAAAATTAAATACTAAAAAACTCAATTAATTCAAAAGATAGGAAAAAAGAAATAAACCATCTAAGAACAGATGAGACAAATTGAAAAGAAATAGCAAGATGATAGGTTGAAACTTAATCATATTTATAATTACTTTAAATGTGTATGGTCTAAATATATCAATTAAATGCACAGATTGTCAGGCTGGATGAAAAAGCAAGACACAACAATATGCTATCTATAAGAAACTCACTTAAAATATAAAGACAGATTAAAAGTAAAAGGATGTGAAAAGATAAAACTTATTATAAGAAAGTGGGAAGGACTATATAAATACATTACAAAGTAGACGTCAAAACAATCCACACTACTAGGAATAGATAGGGACATTTCATAATAATAGTAGGATTAATTTTCAAGAAGACACATCAGGGCTTCAAAATATATGAAACAAAAACTGGCAAAATTGAAATAAGAAATAGATAAATCCACAATTATATTTGGTGATTTCAGCATTTCTTTCTCAGTATTTGCTGCAAAACATAGACAGAAAATCAGTAAGGATATAGAAGACTTGAATAACACTATCAACAAATTGTATAGACATTTATAGGATACTTCACCCAAGAAGAGCAGAATACACATTCTCTTCAAGTGCACATGGAAGTCACTTGAAACTATGCAACACATCTTCATAAACTCAGAATAAAAAGGAAACTGATAAAGCATATCTGTGAAAAGCCTAGAGGAAACATTAGAGTTAATGTGAAAGGCTGAATGCTTTTACCCTAAGACTGGAAGAAAGACAAAGATGTCTGGGCTCACTACTATTCAATACAGTACAGGAGACCCTAATCAGTGAAAAAAAATAAAAATAACAAAAGGCAAAAAGAAAATGCACATAGTTTGAAAAGGAAAAGTAACATTATGGTGTACATAGAAAATTTTAAGGGATCTAGACAAATGTTGCTAGACTATATAACAAGTGAATTCAAGAAGGTCATGTGGTACAAGGTCAATGTAGGAATTGGTTGTATTTTTATACACTAGCAACAAACAATTGGAAAATTAAGGTAAAAACAATTCCATTTATAGTATCATCCAAAATATGATATACTTAGGGATAAGTTTAACAAAAGATGTTTAAGACCTCTACACTGAAAACTACAAAGCATTGCTGAGAGAAATTAAAGACTAAATGCAGCAAATGATATACTATGTTCATGATTTGGAATACTTAATATTGTTAAGCTATCAGTTATCTCCAAATTGTTCTTTAGAGTCAATTCAATCCCAGTTAAAAACTTAATTTTTTTTGTAGAAATTGACAAGCTGATTCTAGAATTTATTTGGAAGTACAGAAGGCTCAGCCAAAACAATTTTGAAAAAGAACTAAAATTTTCCTGGTTTTTAAACTTATTACAAAGCTATAGTAACCAAGACAGATGTTGTTGGCTTAAAGATAGACATAGATCAATGGAACAGAATAGAGAGTCCAGAAATTACACTCTCACATGATTTCTCACAAAGATTCCAAGATAAATCAATTGGGAAAAGATAAACTTTCCTACAGATGGCACTGGAAAAAGTAGATATACTCATGGTAAAAAGAGAGAACCTTGACCCTTACCTTACACCACCCACAAAAATTAAATTAAAATTGATCATAGACTTCTAAATGCAAAAGCTAAAACTATAAAGCTTTTAGAATAAAACATAGGAAAGTATCTTTGTAACATTAAGACCATCCTTTCTATCATAGACAAAATAGAAAAAAAAAAAAAAGATCATCTTGATGAAGTGGTACAATATATTAGTTCTATTAAATTTTGACACTTGAGTACACAGCTTTTTACTGTTGTGTGTGACAAAATGGGAAATACACAAATATCACTTGTGCTGCAAGCCTAAGCTTAATGGTTTTCTCAAGGAAAAGTACTTGTACAATTGAGTTGTAAACTTAAGTCAGGTTTTTTTTTTTTTTAAAGAACACCACTTTTACTTGAAAAAATCACTGGCAAACTATACTTATTCAAACTTGAGTATTTGACAGACATTCCCTTGAAAATGACTCAAATGAGCCTGGCAGAGAAAATAAAAAACCGACTTTATTTGTTTTCAGTGATAAAATTCTGATAAGATTACTGGTGATATGAGTGGATGTGTGATTTTTGACACTATGTAATTTTGGAAGAGCTGCCTAACTCAGTGGACTCAGTGAACCAGTATTTTCCAAATGATCAATGCATGGTATTAAAAAATCATGTTTCTGCATGAAAGCTCCACTCAAGGTACAGCATTGACCAATGGGTCTTAACAGAGTATGAAAAATTTATTAATATGGTTTCACATCTGAAAAATCTATTAAAATACTACTCCTTTTCCAATAATGTCTCTGTTTGGGGCAGGATAGTCTTCATATAGTTCCGGAAAAACATATTCAGCTATCTTCATTAAGTCAGACATTAAAAACATTTACAAAAATGTATAACAATGCTACTCTTCTCATTTTTTTTTTGTTTTGGAAAATATAGACAATTTGATAAAAATTCTATGTGCATTAACACATAATGGGTTTATTATTTTCAAATGAATTGATAAATATTTTTAAATTTTCTCAATTTTAATTTCTAAAACAGTAAATATCAATAAGTATAACCCCAATTTAAAAAATCTCTTTTGGAGTCTTCAATAATTTTAAGCATATATTAATAAAAGGGGTCCTGACACCAAATAGTTTGAGAATTGTTGCTATGGGACACTATCGCAGTTCCACAAAGTATTGTCATTTAGCTGCCACAATAAATAATATTCCAAAAGGCCATTCCATCATGGCTGCTTCGGGGTGATGGGGAAGATGGTAAGAACAATATATTTCACCAGCATGAGCCTATTGTTGACAAATTTTTGCTATAAAATGAACTCTCTGGTTAGAAGCAAGACTGTGTACAACACCATGATGGTCATTATGGCAATCCCTGAGCCCAGGGATGATGATTTTGGAATCTCTCCCTGTCTGAGAACTACTTTCCTCACAGCAGATAAGACTGTATGTGGCACCGTGGTTTCATTCTTTCATATGTTATAAAATTGATACTTTTATTACTGAGAACACTTTCTTTTTTTCATCTCTGGATAACCTCTACTTAAATTTACTTTTCTAGGAATTTCTTAAGAGTATAATAAAAGAAAAAATGCATTTTCATCACATTACACATGAAAAATTACATTGATCAGAATCAATGGGAGCATACTTATTTGGTTATAAACTAATTTGGCAAACTTTACAGGAAAAAAAAGGAAGATAGATTATATAGTTTAGATGTTTGTCCCCTCCAAATCTCATGTTGAAATTTGATCCCCATTTTTGGAGGTAGGGCCTGGGGGAGGTGTTTTAGTCATGGTAGCAGATCCCCTCATGAATGGCTTGGTGCCCTCCCTACAATAATGAGTGAGTTCTTGCTCCATAAGTTCATGAGCGAGCTAATTGTTTAAAGGAGCCTGGCACCTCCCTCTGTCTCTCTTGCTTCTTCTTCCAGCATGTGACACACCTGTTCCTCCTTAGCCTTCTGCCTTGGAAAGTCCCTGAACCCCTCACCGGAAGCAGATGTTGATACCATGTTTGTATAGTCTGTAGAGCTGTGAGCCAATAAACCATTTTTTTTAAATAAATTACCCAGTCTCAGGTATTTCCTTTATAACAATGCAAAATAGACTAATACAATACAGTGAATGGTCTTCCCTTTTTCGCAGTTTCACTTTCCACGGTTTCAGTTACCTCCCATCAAGGGAGCCCAAAAACATTAAGTGGAAAATTCCAGAAATAATTTATAAGTTTTAAATTGTTCGCTGTTCTGAGTGGCATGATGAAATGTCGGGTTGTTCCTTCTATATCACAAGAAGAAAAAAGGTGAGTACAGTACAGATATTTTGAGAGAGAGAAAGAGACCGCATTCATATAACTTTTATTACATAAATTTTATGATAATTTATCATAGGTATGTATGTATAGGGAAAAAAACATAGTATTTGGTACTAGTGTTTGGTATCTGCAGTTTCGGGCATCATCCACTGACGGTCATGGAAGATGTCCCCCTCAGATAAGGGGGGACTACAGTAGATGGTGTTGTGGGATAAAATTATGTTCCTCAAAAAAGATATGTTGAAGTCCTACCCCCTTATGACCTTACTTGGAAATAGGGTCTTTATAGAGATAATCAAGTTACAATAAGACCTTTAGAGTGGGTCTTTGTTCAATGTGACTAGTGTTTTTTTTAAAGGGGAAATTTGGACACAGAGGTGGACATGCATAGACGAAGGTGATATGAAGACACAAAATGCCACATGAAGATGGAGGATTGAAGTGATATATTTGGAGGTTAGAGGCCAAGGAACACCTGAGGCTTCCAGAAGCTAGGAGAGAGACATGGAACAGATAGATCCTCCTTCACAGACTTCAGAAGGAACCAACCCTGCTAACACCTTGATTTTGGATTTACAACCCCCGGAACTGAGAGACAATAATAAATTTCTGTTGTTTAAGCCACCTACTTTGTTGTACTTTGTTATGGCAGCCCTAGAAAACTAATACAGATGGTAAGGTACTTGAGGGAGTGTCTGTCTTATTCAATCTTTTATCCCAGAGACTCAAGCACTGAGTATTAAATACTCAATACATTTTTTGACATGGCCACTGAATGTTAAATGAAGTTCCTTGAAAGTGGAAATCTTCCCAGGATATCTATCAATCATACTGTTACTTATTCCCTCTTCACAGTCTAACATAGTCTATAGACACTGATGTTTGCTGAATAAAATATGTACCTGTAATTAGAATGAAAGGCAAGTATAAAATATGAATTTTAAGTATTTACTACAGTCAATTGGTTTTTGACAGCAGTGCCAAGACCATACAGTGGGGGAAAGGGCAGTATCTTCAATAAATGGTGTTTGGAAAACGGGAAATCCACATGCAGAAGAATGAAATAGGACCTTTATCTCACACCATACATAAAAATCAACTCAAAATGGATAAAAGACTTATCCTAAAAGACCTGAAACTGTAAAACTACTAGAAGAAAATAGAAGGGAAAAGCTCCATGACATTGGTCTGAGCAATGATTTTTTTGGATATGACCTAGAAAGCATAGGCAACAAGAGCAAAAATAGACAAATGGGATTACATCAAACTATTAATAAAAACTTCCGCACAGCAAAGGAAACAATTAAGAGTGAAGAGACAACCCATGAAATGGAAGAAAATAATTGCAAAGCAAACATCTGATAAGGGGTTAATATCAAAATATGTAAAGAATTCAAAAAACTCAATAGCAAGGAAACAACCCAGTTAAAAAATGGACAAAGGATCTAAACAGACATTTCTCAAAGAAGAGATGCAAATGATCAACAGACATATGAAAAATGCTCAACTTCTCTAAACTTCAGGAAAATGCAAATTAAAACCACAATGAGATATCACCTCATATCTGTTAGAATGACTATTCATCAAAAAGACAAATGACAAGTGTTGGCAAGGATGTGGAGAAAAGGGAACCCTTATAAATTACTGTAATGTTAATAAATTCATCCATTTTGGGAAATAGTATAGAAGTTCCTCAAAGGTCTAAAAATAGAATTATCCTATGATTCAGCAATCTTACTTCTGAATATATATCAAAAAGAATTGAAATCAGTATGGCAAAGAAATATCTGCACTCTCATGTTCATTTCAACATTATTCACAATAGCCAAGATATAGAAGCAACCCCTGTGTCCATCAATGGATGAATAAAGAAAATGTGTTATATAAACACAATGGAATATGATACAGCCTTAACAAAGAAGGAAATTCTGTCATTTGCAACAACATGTATAGAACTGGAGGAAATTATGCTAAGTGCAATAAGCCAGGCACAGAAAGACAAATATTATGAGATCTCGCTTATATTTGGAATCTAAAAAATTGATCTTATAGAAACAGAGAGTAGAAATGTGATTATCAGAGTCTGGGGTAGGGTAGGGGGATGGGGAGTTGGGGATGGGGAAAGAGAAGATGTTGATCAAAGGGTGCAATGTCTCAGACTGGAGGAATAAGTTTTAGTGATCTATTGGACTGCATGGTGACCACAGTTAATAATGTATTGTTTATTTCAAAATTGCCAAAAAATTAGGGTTTTAACATCCTCACCTCACCACATATATATACATAAGTATTTGTCAATTAAACATAAATAAATATCTCCAATCCCACTGCTTCACTTGACTAGTCTAAAAAAAACAAAAAATAAAAATAAAATAAAATACATAATACAAATCCATATTGAAAAAAATTTTTTATCATGAATATATTGTCCTATATTATTTTATAAAATATTTAACTTCAATTTAACTGGAATTGATTTTTGCATATGATGGATGTAGATAAAATTACATTAATGTTCTACAGCAATAGCTAGTTGTTCCAGCACTATTTATTGAAAAGTCCACCCTGAACTCATTGACCTGTCTTGTTACCTCAGTCATAGTCAAGTCTCCATTTATGTATTAGGGATTCATTTCTGGCTTCTCTTTCCTTTTCCATTGGAGTATTTGTCTCTGTGTCAATAATAGTAAATAATAATAGTCAATAACTATGTCTTTTTTTATTATTTTTTATTTTTTTATTCTTTATTTTTTCCCTATATTTTTTTCTTATTTTTTCTTCTCCTCAATTAGTAATAACTGTGTCTTAATTACACAGTTTTATAGTAAGTCTTGATACCTGGTAGAGCAAGATCTCCCACCTTGTTCTTCAAGAGTGGCTTGGCAGCCGGGTGCGGTGGCTCACGCCTGTAATCCTAGCTCTCTGGGAGGCCGAGGTGGGCGGATCATTTGAGCTCAGGAGTTCGAGACCAGCCTGAGCAAGAGCGAGACCCCATCTCTACTATAAATAGAAAGAAATTAATTGGCCAACTAATATATATAGAAAAAAAAAATTAGCCAGGCATGGTGGCACATGCCTGTAGTCCCAGCTACTTGGGAGGCTGAGGCAGCAGGATTGCTTGAGCCCAGGAGTTTGAGGTTGCTGTGAGCTAGGC
>VSMD01001229.1:0-63412 GCA_008750895.1 Mirza zaza | reverse complement strand
GTCTCTACTAAAAATAGAAAGAAATTAATTGGCCAACTAAAAATATATAGAAAAAATTAGCCGGGCATGGTGGCGCATGCCTGTAGTCCCAGCAACTCAGGAGGCTGAGGCAGGAGGATCGCTTGAGCCCAGGAGTTTGAGGTTGCTATGAGCTAGGCTGGCGCCACAGCACTCTAGCCTGGGCAACAAGGCGAGACTCTGTCTCAAAAAAAAAATAATAATAATTAAGTTAAATTAAATGTCATCTGCTGGAAGGTCAGTCAGTTCCATCTGTAGTTCTTTAGGTGCCTTGGTGATATCAGCTAGGTGAAGATGAAGTGCTACTTTGAGCGTGATGTAAGGATTCTCAAAGTCAGTGTACCTACCTTTCATCGTATTCTCCAATTAATAGGTCTCTAACAGCTGGGTGTTCTTCAGATGATTCATATATGTCATCCTCATCAGTGACCTCTGAAATGAAATACCCAGTCATTTTGATTTGACATGATATCACGCAGAAATGCTACATTCTTACAGAAATCTTTCAATACTTGACATTGCTGATTCTGTTCTTCATGAAACTGATCTGTTCTCATAGAGATAAAATTTTGGCTAACACCTATCCCTGTGATACCAACACACTTTAGAATGCTATGGCAAATCTCCATCTGGAAAGTGGAAAGGAAAAGTAAAAAAAGAAAAAAGGAATTATAAATGTTATATTTAAATTAAAAAAAATAAAATTCAAAAATTAAGAAAAAGAATGCTATGGCAAATCCACAGAATACCTCAACCTTCAACTTTAGAATGTTACGAAATGATTATATGTTACATTTTCACTAATAGAGTTAACAATACTTACAACTTTTTGCCAAGTGTCACAGATTTTGCTGACACAAGATACAATGAAAAGAAACGAGAACATCTGGATTTGTTTTTCATCTGTGCAATAAATGCTTTATGTTTTCCTGTCATGGAAGGTGCACCATCTATACATACAACTTGCTAAATTTACCAAATTCAGTCATGACATTTATCTTGAAAGCTGTTGATATCTCTTCCCCCCACAGCCCCCTCCGTGTTTTGTTTGCAAGAGTGTCCAAAGCAAGTAACTCTTTGTAGCAAAGAAGAGATTCTCTTGTGACCTGAATGATGTATAAAACCTGTGTTGAGCCAATAATATCAGTCGATTCATCCAAAGCAATTGAATAATATGCATCTTCCTTTTGAAGTACTGCATGAAGTTGTTAAGTCGAAGGCTCTTTCATGCTGCTGATCAGTTGTGGTTCTTGAAAGAGGCAGTTGTTTGTACTTTGAAATGTTGTTGGCATCTAGGCATCCTGTAACTTCAACAATGCATTCTTTTACAATTTCTACATCACTGAATGGATTCGCTTTTTCCCTGAGTATATAAGCTACTTTGTAAGTTGCTTCAGTGGCATTATTTCCAGGCCTGATTGCTGCTTGAAAGAATCGTCTTTGCTTTTGCTTTTTATCTTTTCATTTCTGCAATACCACCTTTCATGCCTCTCCCTCTAATTTAAAATATCTGTGGCCCTTGTGAGTGTTATAATGATGATGAGCATTGAATTTCTTTAAAGTTTGTATTGCATTATCACAAAGCAAACAAATCATCTTATTCTTAGCAGAAATAAGATAATATTGCAATTTCCAGTCCACATTTAAAAATCTTTTTTCTTCTTCAGCGTACTCTTGGTCTTTTACATGATGACATGATGAAGTAGAGAGAATTAATTGTGTGCAACTACTCACAAATGCCACTTCAAACAGAAACACAGTTCGCTGTTGTCAAGAGCTGATAACAGACTGGCGTACTTGACCCCCATAAACTCCGACCAACCAGCCTTGTGCATTAGTGGCGTCATTCGGGCCAGGGACATTAAAACTGAATCATGAGTGTAGCTGCCATCAAGTTAGCCCTGGTGGCTTACTAATGTTCTGATTGTGCCAGTCAATCTGGGAAGCTTATTTCATTGAAATTTATTTTATTCTTTGATAATTAATTAATTAGTTAATTTATTTTTGAGACAGAGTCTCACTCTGTTGCCCTGGGCTAGCGTGCCATGTCGTCAGCTAGCTCACAGCAACCTCCAATTCCTGGGCTCAAGTAATCCTGCCTCAGCCTCCTGAGGAACTGGGACTATAGGCATGCGCCTCCACGCCCAGCTAATTTTTTCTATCTATATATTTAGTTGCCCAATCACTTTCTTTCTAATTATAGTAGAGACAGAGTCTCACTCTTGCTCAGGCCGGTTTTGAACTCCTGACCTTGAGCGATCCTCTCCCGCCTCGGCCTCCCAGAGTGCTAGGATTATAGGCGTGAGCCACCGCACCTGGCCTATTCTTTGATATTTTAAACACGTTCATTTAAAAAATAAGATAAAAATGTAAAAGACGACCAAAAATATGTTAACAAAAATAAAAGCGTTTGTTCTGTAAAATTTGGATTTAATCAGAAGGCTGCAGTTAAGGACCTAGAAGGCCACATGTGGCCTTACGGCTGCAGGTTCCCCACCCCCAGTCAAAGATTTGCATGTACAACTGGATTTGGGTCTTTTAGAGGCTTTATGGATCTTATAGGTTTGGGTAATGGGTTTATATAACATCTAAGAAGTCTAGCTGATGTTCACACCAGGGGGTAAAATATTAGATAATTTATATGTTGTATTTCTTTTTATACTTCTGTTTCTCTCAGTAAGCAAAGTTTGAAGCAGCTACAGACTGAAGTGTTAGCCCCATTTTTTTACAAGACTTGGAAACATTTTGAAAAGAAAACTCCTCCCTTCACATAATTTATCCGTAGTCTGCCCTCAAGGCACAAATCGATAAAGGTGCTCACTTTGTTGCCTAGGCTAGAGTGAGTGCCGTGGCGTCAGCCTAGCTCACAGCAACCTCAAACTCCTGGGCTCAAGCAATCCTGCTGCCTCAGCTTCCCAAGTAGCTGGGACTACAGGCATGTGCCACCATGCCCGGCGAATTTTTTCTATATATATTAGTTGGCCAATTAATTTCTTTCTATTTATAGTAGAGACAGGGTCTCGCTCTTGCTCAGGCTGGTCTCGAACTCCTGAGCTCAAACGATCCGCCCACCTCGGCCTCCCAGAGAGCTAGGATTATAGGCCTGAGCCACCGCGCCCGGCCGGACGGTTCATTTTGAAACCAAATTTGAACAGTCTCCATTTGTATTTGGTTTTAGAAGTGGAAAAATGTATACTTTTTAGATCAGTTTTCAGTAACTTTGGCTAAAAGAGAGAGTATTCTTTAAAAGTTGTTTATCTTTGGAATGCTTAAAGTAAAAATTTATGTGTGGTTACCCCCCTCCTTCTTTTTTTTTTTTTTTTTTTTGAGACAGATTCTCACTGTGTTGCCCGGGCTAGAGTGCTGTGGTGTCAACCTAGCTCACAGCAACCTCAAACTCTTGGGCTCAGGCGATCCTCCTGCCTCAGCCTCCCGAGTAGCTGGGACTACAGGGACATGCCACCATACCTGGCTAACTTTTTTCTATATATATTTTTATTGGCCAATTAATTTCTTTCTATTTTTAGTAGAGATGGGGTCTCGCTCTTGCTCAGGGTGGTTTTGAACTCCTGACGTTGAACAATCCTCCTGCCTCGGCCTCTCAGAGAGCTAGGATTAGGGGCGTGAGCCACCACGCCTGGCCCCACCTCCTTCTTGAATATCCCCTAAAATCAGTCCCAACTTGTTTCCCTTTGTAAGCAGACACTAAGTATGCACATTTAGCTTAAAATTAAGTGCAATTTTACTTTAGGTTCGCATTACTTTTATTGTGAGTGTGAGACAATATACATATTCATTTATATAAGCAAAGTGTTTCTTTTTTCAAAAAAAACAAAAAACAAAAAACCCCAAAACTAGATTTCATCCGTTGTTTTCAAACTTTTTTTTTTTAAACACAGAATCCTTTCTTCAAATCTGAGGCTTTTCTGTTGGAGCACAGTGCATGAAACATGTAATGTGAGTTATTTATTTGACAGGTAATTGGGGGGCAGCACAGCAAGACTCTTGCCATTTTAGGCTTTAAAACTAGATAGTAGTTTTTGATCCAGGGCAACTCTTGTCTCATTCCTGATGAGGAACCTGAAGTCCAGAGTGTAAAGTTTTCTGGCAGCGAAAGAAACAGACAGAAAGTGGGGCCAAACAACGTGGCTTTATTATGCGCTCCTGGACGAGGTTCTTGGGTCCCAATAGAGGGGGGGCCCGAGAAGTCACGTGTGTTTGGAGGGGGTGCGAGCCTTTATACTGTTTGGGCCGGCTTAGGGACTTTTGGCGAGAAGAGCCGGGGTGACCTTTGAGACTCTGTCTCAAAATAAAATAAAAAAAAAAAATAAATAAATAAAATAAAATGGAGCAGTATGGTCAGCCACCTATTCCTTGGATTTCAGTCTACTCTTGGTTTAATCTGAGGGTGCAGAACCCATTGATAACGGAAGGCTAATTGTAGAACATTTTATGTTGAATTTTACTTTCTCTGGTCTGTTAGCTTAGGATACTACAAGCTCCCTACTTTGTCCAGGACATCCAAGTTCATTTGTTAAAGGGTCTGATTTATAATCTTTGTACCATGTAGAATCTGGTGTTAGGTCATTGTCTCAAACTTTACAAATTAGTTTTAACATCCTGTGTGTTGTTGGCTTATGTCATGTTTAATTTAATCCATGAAGATGGATAAATTTGCAAGGATGCTGAAGACTGTATTTCTTTGACAGATTTTTACGAACCATTTAATCACTTTATTTTTGCCCCATACCGATATTTATGGGAAAAGGGATAGACACAGCGATTTGTGTTAGTTGCAATTAGGGTCCTTTTACTAATATGAAATTTATCCTCTTAAAGCATTTTGAACCACTGTCATGGAGTATAAAACAAAACCAAACGTTATTCTAGCATGAAAAATCCACTTAAAGGGCGCAGTTGTTGCTACAGTTTGTTTTTCTTTACCAACCAAGATACGGCTTTGAAACCAAGGGGCATTGGCCATGGGAAGGAGCTATTGGCACTGAATGAATAGAAGTTTTGCACATGCTTGTTTTGAAACTCAGCTACTTGACTGTTCAGGGTTGGCTGGTCTCAGTAGTAACAAGCTTAAAATGAAATAATGCCTTTTTGCCAAACACCATCTTGATTCTTCTTGTATGGACTGCTTGAGCCAATGTAACGCATAAATGTAGAGCACAACAAGGAATCGATAAAGCCATTAAGCAGCTTGCTGTCTGGCTAGGAATGTTGATGAATGGGTCCACATTTCCCCATGGGTGTTTTTATTCACCACGGGAAGAAAAGGAGTGGGCCAGCAAAGTAGAGAAATTGAGAAGAACAGCTTTTCTTGCTTCACTGAGACAATGCAGCTAGCGCTTGTCTTTTTTTTTTTTTTTTCTTTTTTTTTTAGCCTGGAGACTTCCTTTCTTACCTCTGAACTGGGATGTGCGGTTGATCATACTGTGCTGTCCCTGTCCTGTGTCTTATTTGGGGAGTTTATTACTTGATAGATAGCGTGAAGAAACATAGCACACACTCATTAAACTCAACCGTCCGTTAGAGACCAGAGCTTGGGGTGGGCCATCCATTTAGTGGGGCCACAGGATAAAACGTGAGCTCAGGTGGTGTGTCAGCTCGCTAGGCCCCATTGTATTAAAGTACAACGATCTGGTGGCTCAGACAACAGAAGTGTGTTGTCCTACAGTTCTGGAGGCTAGAAATCTGAGATCGAAGGGAGGGCAGGGTTGGTCCCTCCCGAGGGGTGGGAGGGAGAATCTGTTCTGTACCTCTCCACTAACTTCTGGTGGTTTGCGGGTAATCTTGGGTGTCCCTTGGCTTGTAGAAACAGCACCCCGATGGCTGCCTCCATATTCACATGGCATTTTCCCTGTATGTGTGAGTCTGTGTCCCATTTTTATGAGGGATGCCAGTTGTATTGGAGTAAGGCCCATCCCCGATGGCCTCCTCTTAATTATTACACCTGCAGTGTTTCCAAATCAGGTTAAATTCTGAGACACTGGGAATTTGGATATTCGAATTTCTGGGACCACAATTCAACCCATAGTGGGTAGAAAGATAGCTAGTTTTGAGTCTCTGAAGTCTTCATTAAGAGTAGATCCAGTCTGCCGGATGCTGTGGCTCACGCCTGTCATCCTACCACTCTGGGAGGCCGAGGAGGGAGGATCACTCAACGTTGGGAGTTCGAAACCAGCCTAAGCCCTGAGCAAGAGCGAGACCCCGTCTCTACTATAAATAGAAAGAAATTAACCAAAACAACTAAAAATAGAAAGAATTAGCCGGGCACGGTGGCGCGTGCCTGTAGTTCCAGCTACCTGGGAGGCTGAGGCAAGAGGATCACTTGAGCCCAGGAGTTTGAGGTTGCTGTGAGCGAGGCTGATGCCACGGCACTCTAGCCTAGGCAGGAGAGTGAGACTGTGTCTCAAAAAAAAATAAATAAATAAATAAAAATTAGTGAATACCTCGTATATGATAAAACTTTTTCTAGGTACTCTCACATAGCCTACATTGCTTACCACACCAAACAGATGCATTCAGGTTTTTGAAAGTTGTAGAGGCTTTCTAAAAAAAAATGCAGTAGAATGAACCCTGATAGAAGAGCAGGCACACTTTAGAATCATTTACTCATCTTCTTTTCTTTTCTGGATATTAAAAAGCATAATAATTCTGATCCTCAGTCACCTGCATGAAGATTTTGATTTTAATCAAGATCAGTGGGTGGCAAATGTTGGCATTACCCAAAACATGAACTGTATCATTACATAAAACACGTACTGTGCTTTTTGGGTGATTCAAGGGGTTTGTTAAGGATAATTTGACTCTGGGTGAAACCTCGTGCACTGACTTTTGACTTATGACTAAAGTTTGATGTTTTTCTTGTTTTGTTTTAAATGTCTTAAAGGTGTTTTCAAGCTTCCCTTTAGCAGTGGAATCTATTTTGCAAATAAAATCTTGCCTGAAATCTCAGTCTGTAAACCAGATTTTGGCCAGGTGCAGTGGCTCATGCCTATAATCCTAGCGATTTGGGAGGCTGAGGTGGGAAGATTGCCTGAGGCCAGGAGTTTGAGACCAGCCTGAGCAACATAGCGAGACCAGACCTCATCCCTAGAAAACTAGAAGATTACCCAGGCGTAGTGGCGCAGGCCTGTAGTCCCAGCTACTCGGGAGGCTGAGGCAGGAGGCTCGATTGAGCCCAGGAGTTTGAGGTTACAGTGAGCTATGGTGACGAGAGCTACTGTACTCCAGCCCAGGCAACAGGGTGAGGCTCTGTCTCAAGAAAAAGAAAACAACCAAAAGAAGCCCTCCTAAATCCCCATAGGTTTTTAAAAAGCACTTTTCTGATTAAATCAGAGTAAAGGCTTCTATTCAACCTAACCCCTGCCCACCGATGCTTGGTTGAGCTAATTCATGCAGAACACAGTTGGGGAAACACTGAGACAAAACTATAGAGTGTGAGCATGTTTGTTTGTGCCGTGTGATGAGAGTTTTAGCACCTAAAGGAAAATTGCAACAAGTAAGGATATTATTATATCCTTCTGGTAGTCTCAGGTTATTTATGGGCTCAAGTCAGTGCTCATGATATATTCTTTTATTCATTTTTCCAACAAAAACTGAGTGTAATTTGTGTAAGATGTTGGAGATTCAAAGACTAATCAGATTATAATCTCTTCCGTAAGAGTTCTTAGTTTCTGTCCATTCATCCATCCACCTCATATTTATTGAGTGCCTCCTGTTTGCTGTTTGTTTTGTTGCTGTCGTAGATATTTGGGAAAGGAACAAAACTGACGAATAATACCTACTTTTGTGCAGCGTGTGTTTTAGTAGGCAGGGGGGACACATTAAAAGGTGGCAAGGGACAGGAAAAAGGAAGGAAGAGTAAAAAGGAAATTGGGAGTTGTTGGAAGTGGGGGAGAGGGTTGGTAGGTTGCCACGTATTTTTAAATGGACCTCATTGCGAAACGTTGGCATACGAGCAAAACCATGAGGAGCGTGTAGTATCTGGGAGCAGAGAGTATGTGCACGGTCTCATTTGGACCCCACAAGAACCCTGCAGGAGTATTATGATCAACATCGAGCCCAGGCTATAGTTAGTTGTCCAGGATCCAGTGGCTAGGAAATGATGGTCGAATCCCAGCCCGCGGGTGGCTTTATGTGAGATGCAGCTGGCTAACGAGACAAACGTCTCTATGTGACTGCATTCATGGGAGCCTTCTTGGGCTTCTGTGTTAGTCCCTTTTGCCCGTCTCTGTGTGTGCCATAAGAGATGAGGCTGTGTCTGCCTTGCTTACTTGGGTCTCAGAGTGCACAGCTCATACTTTTTGCTCATTGTACATGTGTTGATTGAGCCAGAAGGATCAAGTATGGCTCCTGCCCCCTTAAAATTAAGCAAGGGGGCCGGGTGCAGTGGCTCACGCCTGTCATCCTAGCACTCTGGGAGGCCGAGGCGGGTGGATCACTCAAGGTCAGGAGTTCAAAACCAGCCTGAGCAAGAGTGAGACCCTGTCTCTACTAAAAATAGAAAGAAATTAATTGGCCAACTGAAAACATAGAAAAAATTAGCCGGGCATGGTGGTGCATGCCTGTAGTCCCACCTACTCAGGAGGCTGAGGCAGGAGGATGGCTTGAGCCCAGGAGTTTGAGGTTGCTGTGAGCTAGGCTGACGCCACAGCACTCTAGCCTGGGCAACAGAGTGAGGACTCTATTTAAAAAAAAATAAAATAAATAAAAGAAGGGTTCAAACACCCAAGCCAGTGGTGATAACACAGTCTGGAGGGGAGTAAGGCCAGCATCCTCATGGTTGGTACCAGTCAGCAGGGGCTCCAGGTAACTGCCTCACCAACATGGCCTTCTAATTTTCTCTGTGGGTCACACTAAATAGTCCATTGCTCATCAAGGAGAGAGGAAATTGATTTCAAATTTCTCCTGTATTGGTTAAAAACCAAACTGCCACGAATGCTTTATGGGATCAGGGAGAGAAGATAGGCCCAGGGTTTTAGCTGCAGTAAAACCTGCTTAATTAACCGGACACTGTCTATTACCACCAGACAGCAGGCGTGACCCCTCTTCTGCAGAGGGGGGCTTGGCTCTGTAGACGATCCTCCCAGGGCCGGGCGTGGTGTAGACCTGTGAGGGTGGAAGATTTGGGCTTGGAGCGCTTCTCTTCTGCTCTTTGCTTCCTTCCTGAGTCACTGCTTGTGCTGGCTCCTGAGAACTGATTGTTGTATTTTCAGAAATTCTGAGGGCCTGTTATTAAGCAGTTTTGTTTTGTTTTGTTTGAGGCAGAGTCTCATTCTGTTGCCTGGGCTAGAGTGCTGTGGTGTCAGCATAGCTCACAGCAACCTCTAACTCCTGTGCTCAAGTGATCCTCCTGCCTCAGCCTCCCGAGTAGCTGGGACTACAGGTGTGTGCCACCGTGCCTGGCTAATTTTTTCTCTCTCTATATATGTATGTGTGTGTGTGTGTGTGTGTGTATATATATATATATGTATATATTTAGTTGTTCAGATAATTTCTATATTTAGTAGAGATGGGGTGTCTCTCTCTCTTGCTCAGGCTGGTCTCAAACTCTTGACCTTGAGCGATCCTCCTGCCTCGGCCTCCCAGAGTGCTAGGATTACAGGCATGAACCACCACACCCAGCCAATGCCTGTTTTCCATTATTTAAATGTTCTTAATTTCCAAAAATTAGGGTAACATTGCAAGCATTGAAAGTCTCCACCCCAGCCTCACAGAATGGCATTCTCTTAGGAAAGGAGGGTCTTTGCCAAGAGAAGGAAGGAAAGAAACTTGGGTGGGTAAATGACAGAGGCTCACTTTGGAATCAAGAGTGTCTCGACACCTTCTATACCGATTAACTTGGTATAGTTCCAGGGATTCAGAACTGGTATATTCTGTTCCCCCTTCCTCAGCACTGCCGCTGGTGACACCAAAGCGGTGTGGACTGCCACCTGTGACATAAATGCTGTGGGCAAGGGGCAGTTCCTGCTAGATTTTCCTTTTGGTGTAAATCTTCCGTCTTGACACGAGTATCCCTTAAATGCTTATTAATAATATCCTGAGAAAATGCCACGTGAATTGAGAAGTCAGATCAAACTGTGTTCTTTGGGATTCGTTAAAACTGAAATGCCTGGGGCCACATCCTAGCTCTATGCATCAAACTGCCGCTCTCATTTCCTAGGGTTTTTCTTTCCTACAAAAAAAGGCAGTTTCTAAAACTTTTTTTTTTTTTTCTCCTGCTTCTGTTGATTTGGGGTAGTGGGGGTAGGGGAGTGGTGTCTGAACAAAGATACCAGAATGTGGCTGAAAATTTGATTATTCACCTGATCTCTCCTCCTGCTTCTCCTTAGAAGTAAATTCTCTCTGAGGAGGAGCTAGGGGTGGAAGTTCTAGCTATTGGGTTTTATGAGTTCCAGGGCTCACTTTCTTCGGGCATCTGTGATAGCCTGTACTGTGAGACCACAAACCCAAATAAATGCCATCTGGGCCCAGGCAGGTAAAGTGATGGAGGGGAGGGAGCAGAGTTGCAGGAAGAACCAGACACAACTCGCTTCTTCTCCAGGACTTGGGTTGATGATCACATTGTGGGGATTTGAGTTAGGGTTGCTAGATCATTCTGATATTTCAAGAGAAACTTAGAGATCTGAAATGTCACCTAATTACCTCTCATTTTTTAAATTCTGCTAATGAATTCAGCTTTTATTAAGCATGAGGGCTGAAATAATTGTCTTTTGGCTAGGCCTGCTCTATGGGTGGCCAATTTTCCATCTCTGGTCTGCATCCTGTGTGGGGCAGAGGGCTTGTTGGGGATGTTGTCTGATGCTTTGGCAGCAGCCATTTATTTCTAGCTTCCTTTTTCTTCCTAACAGAACTTCACTGTTGTATAGGCGTCCGCCCTCCGCCATGAAGCCAAGCAGCCGGGGAGAAGACAGACCCTAGCTCTAGGGTTGCCTGTTTTTCATTTCCCGCCCTCGTTACTGATTGGTTCAAACTGATCATGTGATCTCGCCATAGCCAATGGCGTGGGAGAATGTGTGTGTGTGTGTGTGTGTGGGGGATGGGCTCTTCCACTGGGAGCTTTTTTGTGCTGCTTGGTCCAGGGTTGTCTGTCTTTGATTTACCGCCCTTGTTACTGATTGGTTCAAGACAGATCATGTGATCTTGCCATATCCAATGGTGTGGGAGAATGTGTCTAGGGGGTGCCTCTTCCGCCGGAAGCTGTTTGTGCTGCTTGCCCCGGGCGGCATCAGGATGTGCCACCGGCCGCTGCTGTCCTGCTGAGGGGGAAGGCGAGGTTGCGGAGAGCTGGGCTGGCATGGAAGGGGAGGGAAGAACCTGGATTTCTGTTGACGTCCTTGAGCTGCTGTATGAGCTGGCTATGGAAGCCTGGCTGGCCACCTGCTGGACTTCCGTTGTGTGAGGTAATACATTCTTTATTGCTTGAGGCAGGGCGAGTCTGCCTCAGAAGCAGACGAGGGGACAGACCCCAGGCCGTTCCTGGACCCCATGAACTGTTGGTGACGGAGAATCTCTTCCCTGGCCGGGCGCAGTGGCCCACGCCTGTCATCCTCGCACTCTGGGTGGCCGAGGCTGAGGGAGGATCGCTGAGGTCAGGAGTTTGAGACCAGCTTGAGCAAGAAAGAGACCCCCATCTCTACTATAAAATAGAAAGAAATTAATTGGCCAACTAAAAATTATATAGAGAAAAATTAGGCGGGCATGGTGGCGCATGCCTGTAGTCCCAGCTACTACTCGGGAGGCCGAGGCAGGAGGATCGCTTGAGCCCAGGAGTTGGAGGTTGCTGTGAGCTAGGCTGACGCCACAGCACTCACTCTATTCTGGGCAACAAAGCCAGACTGCCTCAAAAAAAAAAAAAAAAGAAAAATCTCTTCCCTGATGCCAGGGCTGGGCTGTCACCAGTTCAAGGTTAGGTAATTGGTCGGATTTCATCCTGTGTCTTTACACCAATCCCTTGGAGAATTATCCATCCTTCTGTGGAGAGGGAAGCTCTGGGCTCGGTGAGGAAGACCATGGTCTCTAACATCTGCCCGTGTGGCTCAGCCTGAGGAGTGCCAGGAGTGCCCTGTGTTTGCCATCCCGGGTTTGAGGTTAGGCAGCTGGAACATCACGATAGTGATGCCTTTCCGCTCTAGAGAGAGTTAGACACGGATTAATACTAACTAAACTAGGGCCTTTTCCGCTTAAGAGAATTGCTCTTCAGAATGATATGCCTTCATCTTCGAAAGAGCCTCAGCTTTCCGGGAAAGGCTGAGTTGGATGTGGTTGTAATCCTAAAGTTTCAGGCTCTTAGAAGGAAGACAGAATAGAAAGAAGTTGCTGTCCAGCACCTGGAAGCACCGCAGATCCCTAAGCATGCAACGTGTTTCCTCTTCTTTTGAATAAGAAATAACATTGCATTTTAAGAGATTCTTTTCATATGTCTATCAATTTATGCAGGTTATTCTTCCCAGTCTTTTCCCCAATTAGTTAAAAATTAAAGACTGCCCTTCTAGTAATAATGCAGATAAATCTTGATCATATACAATTGATTTTTCACACTTTAAATATGTTTATTTGTATCTGGTAAGGAGAGTCAGTGAGGTATATGATAAGGAGTGTCAACTTTTATGCCACTCTGCCTGGGTTTGAATCCCAGCTCCACCAACTACTGGCAAATCACTTAATCTTTTGTGCCTCGGTTTCCCAGTCTGTAAAATGAGAATGATTATGGTACTAACCTTGTAGGGAAAGGAGGCTTAACAAATTTTAATGCATTAGAATATTTGAAGTGCCTGGGATGCAGTAAGTGCTGTGTGTGGTCGCTTTTATGCATAGTCAAAAATAACAGCAATAAAATCAGCAATACTGCAACTAGCTGTATCATCGGTCTTTGTTAAGAGAGTTTGAAAGTCCTGAATCATTTGGTAGTTGTATTGTCAGTGTCTCTTAGATTATAAGTGATTTATTGCTGGATATAACAAATTGCCCTGGGAGGTAAGCTTGGGAAGAGGAGCCCCGGTGGGGCAAGGATGCTGGCCTGTGGCCAGCAGTCTTTGTAGCAGATGGATAAAGAGATTACATAGTTTTTTTGCCTACATGGATTTGGCTGGACTCTGGGTGATAGTAAGAACAGGAACTGAATGTTACTTAAGAGCTTGGCACTAAAGCGTATACAGCATTTAATAAGACAAACATGTCTCTATGACATGACTGTTCCTTTCACAGGTAGGTAGTTCTTCTGTGTCATTCACTTAAGCATTATTTGTTCTCTCACTGTGTCATTCTTTCTCTGAATGGCAAAAACAAATTTTTGAACCAGGTATCTTAATCATCTTGTAATAGTTGAAAGCATGGGATTTAGAGCCACTAAAACCTGGGCTGAGGCTCTGAAGACATCGTGTGCTGCTGTGACCTCATGAGGATGTGATTCAGCTTATCTTGGAGTCAGTCTTCTCACCTATAAAATGGGGATAAGCATCCCTCAGAACCTTGTTACGAGGATTGCATGGGATGATGAATGTAAAGTTCCTTTCTCATCATTTTTGACTTTCCTCTCTCTCCTGCTCTGTTTCTAACCACCATATTGGCTACCAAAGTCAGAAAACCTGAAAGCTTTTTTGGAGACTTTATGTTAGGCTGTTTTTTGCTGACCTTTCTGGTGGTGTTTTCTGAGAAGGACACCTATTTAGAAGGAAAAGAACAATTTTTCTTTCATTAGTAACGACATTTTTCTAGTGGGCATTTAGTTTATTTGGAGCTGTTTTCCTGAAATTTGTGGGTGAGTTAAGGCAGGGATTGGCAAACGTTTTCTTTCTTTCTTTTTATTTCAGCATATTATGTTAAAGTTAACAAATGTTAAGGTTACAGATATTGCTCATGCCCCCCCTCCCCCCACCCCTGACACTCGATAAATGTTATTCCTATGTGTCCACTTAAGTGTTGATCCGTTAATACCAGTTTGCTGGTGAGTACATGTGGTGCTTGTTTTTCCATTTTTGAGATACTTCACTTAGTAGAATGGGTTCCAGCTCTATCCAGGAAAATACGAGAGGCGCTAGATCACCGTTGTTTCTTAAAGTTGAATAGTACTCCATGGGTCAAACGTTTTCTGAAAAGAGACAGATAGTAGACATTTTTGGCTTTGCAAGCCATGTCTCAAGTTGGACCTACTTACTGGATTGTAGCACTAAAGTAGCCACAGGCAACACATCAATGAATGGGCGTGACTGCCTTCCCATAAAACTTTTATTTATTTATAGACACTGAAATTTGAATCTCATATACATTTCATGTGTAACGAAATATTTTCTTTTGATATTTTTTCCCCAGCCATTTAAAAATAGTAAAAAAAAAACCCATTCTTTGCTTGAGGACCATACAGAAAGAGGCAGTGGGTGGGGTTTTGCTGGCCCCTGCATGAAGGTTTAGAATTCAGGGGTCCTCAGTCTTTTTAAACGGGGCCAGTTCACTGTCCCTCAGACCGTGGGAGAGTGCGCACTGTGGGCCCGGGACGAATCGACTGCTAAGCAGGACAGGCAGCGGTGGCAAAAACACCCGGCGGGCTGGATAAATGTCCTTGGCGGGCCGCATGTGGCCCATGGGCCGTAGTTTGAGGATGCCTGGTTTAATTACTGCGTTGTCATGTGTGATCTGCGCAGTTGGGAAGGCTCTCGTTCAAAGTGCTTTTCTGGTGAGCATCTTGGAATGGGAAGCATCTTTCTGTAACATTTGTTGGAACTCCGCAATTCCAGCGCGTTGAGAAATTGTTTTCTTGGATGGCCTTTGCCCAAAGTGAGACGCACACGTGCCTCCAGTTCGGTCCCAGGTAGTTCTCGGCAGTGCTGAGCAAGTGGCTTATTTCCAGTTAGCAGTGTGAGCCCAGGTAGCTGCTGGGCATGAATTTCCTGATTGCCTCCCTGAAAAGCTGTTAACTTCTCCACCCCTTTTGAAAGGATCTTCAGCTTTATGCATTCTCCAGCCTGTTTTGTTCCTTCATTTTTTTTTTTTTCTCCTCCCCTGTCTTCTCTACATTAAAGGTGCATTAGTGTATTCTTAGTGCAACACTTTAGAGTTCTTGGAATGGGCAGAGAGCAGTTATATTCCACAATTGCAGGATAATCAATGGAAAGAGAGATTGCCAGGTTGTAAATCATGTGAGAGAATTTGATGATATCAGCTTCGGGGGAATGGGATCCTATTACTCCTTCTGAATTCTCTGGTTCCTGGAATTAATTTTTTTTTTTTTTTTTGGTACTTGTAATCATTTGGTGGAACAGCCTTTACTGTGAACCAGAGAATGACAAAGGACAGGTCAGCTTTGCCCCAAATATTCCTTCCATCCCTTGCTGTCTGTGCTCGCTTTGGATGGGAAATGCTTTCTACATAGCCACCCACAGTCAGCACAGCAGAGTGGCTTCCACTTCGGCTGTCAAAGAGTCAAAAGAACATTTATGCCTTCATATTCAAAAGTGAAAAAAATCACACTCTTTAGACTAGGACACTCAGAAACCTAGCGGCATCCTAGCAAATGCATTTGCTGGCAGTAGGGAGCAAAGAAAGGGCTTTTTCTATTTTGAAGAGAAATAAACTGTACCTTTTACTTTTCTGACTTAATGCAGAGAGATGAAAATATGCCAAAAAAACATGTTTTTTTAAAAAGACATAGACCAGAGACATTTTGGAACCTTTTCATCTATCAAAACCAGCTTCCCTTTAAGCAAAGCATCAGGATTGCTTCAATATTTAGGTATTAATATTCCCTCGTGGCTCAATCAGCTCTTTGAAAATGAATTTCTCGGCGCTGCTGTCACAATTAAAGACAGACATGCTGGGGTGAAAGGGAATTTGTGTGTTTCTTAGATTGGAAAGATGTGTTGAGTGAAATGAACATCCTCTCAAGGTTAAATTATCTATTTAAAACCCTTCCAATTACAGTGCCAGGTACAATCTTTGATGAGATGCAGGTAGAACAAATGAGTTAATCTGTGAGAGAGAAATCTTTCTCTTTGTGTGAAGGAAAGCTATGAGATTGGAATGAACTAGAGGTTGTTTATTATGGGAAGAAAGTGGTTCCAGAAGTTGAACATGGTGTAGTCTCACTTTTAAACACAGACCATTATTGGGTGACTGGAGGCCTTAGAAGAGAGTAGAGTAGGTGTCCTCAAACTATGGCCCGAGGGCCACATGCGGCCCACCGAGGACATTTATCCGGCCCGCCAGGATTTATTTGCCACCGCTGCCTGTCCTGACTCATCCCGGGCCCACAGTGCTCATTCTCTCGAGGTCTGAGGGACAGTGAACTGGCCCCCTGTTTAAAAAGTTTGAGGACCCCTGGAATAGAAGGTAGGGGTGTTTTTGTTTTTGCCGTTGTGCTTTTTTTCTTTTTTCCACCCAAAGAATCATGAGGTGACCAGAAAAGAAAACCATCAGCAATATATTATGACCTCTGTGTATTGAATCTAATTTAAGGAATTTGGATGGTGAATACAGTTTTACTTAACAGGTGGTCTTGTGGCATGGCTTTCTAGAATCATCACCCAAGTCCTGCAGGCTTTGCCTCCAAAATAATCCTGAATCTCTCTGGCCAGTGCTTTCCATGTCTACTGCTGCTAGATGGGAAGCCACCAGCCTCCCTGAGTTAAAATACAGTGACAGCCCCCTCGGTGGTCACCCTGCTTTTAGAAAACATCTTCTTGTTAACACATTAAAAAATCTAAACTTTCACTTGTGGACCTGCTTCTGCTTTTCACCTCTTCGCCTGTTATTCTCCACTTACTCACTGGCTCCATCTTGCCTTGCCGTCCTTCACGGATAGTTGCTTGGGTTGCCTGGATGGCACAGAGGTTGAGTGTAGACGCTAGAGCCAATCTGGTAGGTTCAAATCCTGGCTGTGCCACTAACCAACCCTCTGACCTTGTGTGAGTTTCCTCATCCTTAAGTTAAGTGTAATAATAGTTCTTGTCATTAATAATAATTCTCCTTAACTTTGTGTTAAAGAATAAATGAGTTAAAATACAAAAAGAATTTAGACTATTTCTTTGCACCCAGTAAGCACTGTACAGATGATGGTAACGTTTTGTTATAAAATCAATGTCATAATTGTTATCTCTGTCCCTTGGGTTTTTATGTGGCAGCACCTTCTCTTGAGCATCTCAGCTCAAGTATCTGACCTTTTCCATCCACCTTCTGAAAGAACCTACCCCTTCCATGCATACTGTGCACTCTATCTATTGTAGGTTTAAAAAATTAAAAAAAGAAAGGCAAAAATTGTAACAATATAGAATAATCCCACCCCCCATCCCCACCTCGATCCCCGTCACCTCTGGATCCCCCCCCTTTTTTTTTGAGACAGAGTCTCACTCTGTTGCCTGGGGTAGAGTGCCGTGGCGTCAGCCTAGCTCACAGCAACCTCAAATCTCCTAGGTTCAAGAGAATCCTGCTGTCTCAGCCTCCTGAGCAGCTGGGACTACAGGCACGTGCCACCATGCCCGGCTAATATTTTCTATATGTTTTTAGTTGGCCAGTTAATTTCTTTCTATTTTTAGTAGAGATGGGGTCTTGCTCTTGCTCAGGCTGGTTTTGAACTCCGGACCTTGAGCAGTCCTCCCGCCTCTGCCTCCCAGAGTGCTAGGATTATCACGCCCAGCCTGCCTCTGGACACTTTGAATGTGTATTTCCTACAAACAAGGACATTCTCCTATAGTACTGTATCATAATACATCCATGCAAATTGAGAAATTAAGTTTGATACAACACTACTTTCTAATCCTCAGACCCTATTCAAATATGTCCGGATTGTCCCAATAACAGAAAGCACCATTTAGGGTCCTCTGTCGCTTGCCAGTCTGCTTCAGGTCTGGACCAGTTTCTCAGGCCTTTAGTCTACTCGTCGATTCCACTGCACGCTGGATCGCTCCTTCATGTAGACACCTCTTCTGTTCCCTTAGACACTGATACTCCACGCTAAGCACTCCTCCTCACCGTGTGCAGACACCCTCATCTTCCCACTTGGTTATCCCTCTGAACAACGGTACCTTTGTGCACAATAAGAAATGTCTTCCTCTTGATGAAGGGCAGCCCCATGCCAGAGTACTTAGTTTGGCAAGGGGAGTGTACAGGCTGGATTTCTTTGCTCGTAATTGATAGGATACCTTTATGTTGTACATGAAGCATCCAACTTGATGTGGCAGCCCCAGTGACTCTACCAAACACCCCACCCCACAGTTGATCGGTTGATAGTGGCTTCCTCACCCACCTTGGGATTGAGGCATTATGGCTGCGGGTATGCTATGCTCCTGTGTTGAACCTAGGAATTCTGAGAAAGGTTGTTGGTCGTTGATTTACTGCCGTTGATGCTGGAAGATAGAGAAAATTTGGTTTAGTGAGAGGAGAATGAAGTACATGCACAGAGAAGAAATGGAGAAAGAGGACTGCTGTTGGTTTTATAGAAGGATTGGGTGCCTGGTCCTGATTTGTATCCGAGGCTAGCTGCATCCCTGTCCTTGGCATTTAAGGGACAATCCCATATTCTTACACAATAATAAATTCAGTCTTGAAGTGAAGCTAGCAACTGAAGCAAGTGGCATGGTCCAGCCCCAAGTCAAAGGACAGAGAAGCACACTGAGTTGGGAGGAACTGCAGAGTTGCCTGACATGACCTGGATTCAGGGGCTGATTACCCAGTTTACTGTAGAGGCCAACTTGTTTGCCAAAGGCTAATTCGCTAATAAATAGTAGAATCTGCAAGCGTCCTCAAACTGGCCCGGGGCCGCCTAGCACATTTATCTTACCCTCCCAGTGTTTTGGCCGCTGCTGCCTGTCTGCTTAGCAGCCGACTTGTCCTGGGCCCGCAGTGCGCACTCTCCAACGGTCTGAGGGACAGTGACCTGGCCCCCTGTTTAAAAAGTTTGAGGATGCCTGAGCTAGGGTGTTGGCATTTAATCACTCCTCTGTTACTTCTTGATAAAATAGGAACTTGATCTGCATGTGGCTTTATCAAGGTGTATAGGCAATTTAAAAGGGTGTTCCTGTCTGTTTGCTTTCTCCTGCCTTCTTGTACATAGGAAGTTTTCTTTTAAGAAGGTGGTGCTAAGCTTATACAGAACTTCCAAGAACCAGATGGCCTTCATTTCTTTCTTCCTGATTAGCTCTATAGAACTAATTGTCCAACTGAGAGAGGCTTAATTTTATAGGCTTACAGGGGAGGCAAGCTTATTGTTCACAGCTTTTCACCCCCCTCTTGCCTTCCTTGCCAGAGGCTCTTGCTCCAGCAGGGGGACCTGAATCTAACACTAAAGAATTTTGGATGAAGTTGGATTTTTACAAGGAGTCACCATAGTAGATCAGTATGAAAACATTTCTCTTTAATTCTGTGAGTTAAAGGTGTACCCACTCAGTGTACTTCTCTGTCGCTTGACTTGGGGCTGGACCGTGTCACTTGCTTCAGTTGGTAGCTTCACTTCAAGACTGAATTTATTATTGTATAAGAATATGGGATTGTCCCTCAAATGCCAAGGACAGGGATGCAGCTAGCCTCAGATACAAAGGTGTACCTGTGCTGTTCTTAGGTCCTGCATTCTGTGCCTCTTTTGTTGTATCACATTTTCAGTGGCTTTGACGGACAGTAGGAATTTGTATAGTGTTTTTCAGATAATATCTGCATTAACGTACTGTAGGCAAAGGCCTGATAGTGTTGGAGACCATGTTAAGGAATTATAATTAAAAATTATGCTGAATTATAAATGTGCAGGGACACATTATAACTAATTATTAAGCTTACAAAGAGGCCAAGTGGTACTTGGTAAATCTTATTATTTGGCATGGTGGAGAAACTATTTTTGCATCAGTGGAAATATTACGCTGAAGCAGTGTGCCTTTTATGCGGAGTAAAGATAATAAGTGGCTGGAATACGGGACCAGCCATGTGCTATGTGAAAGACGGCAGGCTTAAAAAAATCCATTTGTATTTCTGGCAAATTGTCTCACCATAATCCACATGCCTTTCTAATTTAAAATATGAAACTTAAATAAAGTTTATACTGAAGTTATATCCATTAAGAAACTGGAAAATAATTAAGTCTCACAAGCCTAAACTCCAACATTAGATGTGTGTGTGTGTGTGTGTGTCCTGCTAACATTTGAATTGTGCATTCACATTGCATTCCCTCGCTAGGATGTGCCATTTTTAATTAAGACTAAAACATGGTGGGGTATTCTAAATTAGGCCTGATTATAATTGCAGATGGCAATTGAGCTTTTGGAAGCTGGTTTCTTTAACTGTTAAATAAAAATTGTCTTTTTTAGTATTGGTTTGCAGAAGTTCAGCAGTGGTTGTTTAGGGAAAAAAAAAAGATTTACCTCTTTATTAAACTAAATATCATAGCATATCTATCTTCTATTAAGGGATTTGGCTCTGAAGAAATTTACCTTAAGACTTTTCCTAATAATTGATCAAATAAAGAATTTGGGTCCATAAACCTGAACTTTCTGGGGGCTTTATGTTGATGAATACGGAAAACTCTCGGTAGATATTTTCTAGGTGTTTTTCCTCTGGATGAATTAATGCAGTAATAAAGTGGCAGTATTCTTTTTTATTATAAGGAGTGCATTTGACCATCAGTATACTTTTAGTGATCAGAATTAGCATAGCTTTTTTCTGTTTCGTAGGCAAACCTGACTTTGTTCAGTGTTTCAGGAAGGATTATGGGCATGAGAGTTTGTAATGAATGGGTTTCTGTGTAGAGTTCCGTATATACACAATTTCTGCCCGTTGGTGGGTATGTAGACCCACTAGACCAGTTATTTGCAACCAGAGGTTCACAATTTTGCCCTCCACCAAGGGGCCATTTGGTAATGTCTGGAAACATTTGATTGTCAGGGTTGGGAGGATGGTGCTACTGGGATTCAGTAGGTAGAGATCAGGGTTGCTGCTAAACATCCAATAGTGCATAGGACAGTCACCCACTGAATTATCCAATCCAGAATGTCACTGGTGCAGCTTTTAAGAAACCCAACACTAAACAGTGAGCCTCCCACTGTAAAAATGGGCTTGAATTCACCATGGACGCACTGTATTTTATTTTCCCATTACAATACTGGTGGGTATCGTTGGTTAGTATATTATATGTGAGGTTTTTTTTGTTTTGTTTTGTTTGGAGACAGAATCTCCTTCTGTCACCCTGGGTAGAGTGCAGTGGTGTCATCATGTAACTCACTGCAACCTCAAATTCCTGGCCTCAAGTGATCCTCCTGCCATACCCTCCTGAGTAGCTGGGATCACATGTGAACACCACCATTCCCAGCCAATTCTTCTATTTTTGTTAGAGATGGGGTCTCCCTCTTGCTCAGGCTGGTATCAAAACTCTTGATCTCAAGTGATCCTCCCACCTTGGCTTCCTAGAGTGATAGAATTTACAGGCATGAGCCACCCTGCCCAGCCTTAAATATGAATGAATTAAAAAGAAATCATATTTTCTGGAAGAAGTCAACAAGGAAGATAAATGATAAATTAGTGATGTATCAGGTAAATGGCATCATGAAAAGAGGCAGAAGTTTGTAAGAGGGCAGGTAGTGGATTTGTTCATGGGCTTTGGGGACCTGCTTTGACCCCAAGGAAATCTACCTTTGTTAGAGTAGATGTGACTCCTTAAATGTTAGCTCTTATAAGTGATGGATTCTTAAAAAGGTGCCGATGAAAACATCTTAATAAATAATAACATCTCACAATTGTCTTATACTTTCACACCGAATTCTCCCTAATGAAGATTGGCTGTGTACAGCGACTGCTGCTTAATTTTGTTGCATTTCGTATATACAGCTTGGAAAATTAAGAGACCAGGGAACTAGTATTGAGTAGAATAATAAAAAGACTTTCTTGAATGGTGGCACTTTTGATGTTTTTTTTCTGCCTTACGTGACTGGAGGAATAAGGGAGGTCGATGTCATGGGGCGTATAAACAGCTGATAACAACAGGCTTCATTTACATTTTGTAGCTTGTGCAGCCCCCTCCTTCAGGCACATGCGTGGGGAATTGAGATTGCAGTTTGCCTATTATGTGTTGGCAGTAATCTTTCAAAAAAAAAATTTTATGTTTCAAAATCAGGCAGCCAACAGCAGTAGCCAGTGATATATGGGGCTATTGATGCGAATTGAATTTGCAGAGGGAAAATGGGATTTGGTTGCCGTATGAACTCATAATGAGGTGGCCCCACAGATCTGTAATGGTCAGTCATTGATTGTGCCCAGAACCAGCTAGGAATTAAATACCTTTTGAGGAGAGACTGAAATGAAACTTGAGAATTTTTCTTTTTCCCTGCAATGAATGAAGCAGTTCCAAAGTCATGTCATTTGGTTTGGCAATGGAATATGCTTGAAGTTAACAGTTAACTCTTTTAATGAGTTCAGCATTGGATCGGTGGTCTTCATTGATCCCATTGTCTTATCAGTAAAAAAAAAATTTGGATCCATGCCCCCAATATATGTATGTTTATTTTTATTATGTATATGTGCTGTTATTATAAAACCTTATATAAATTATAAAACATTAAAAATGTCAAGCATTGGCCAGGCACAGCGGCTCATGCCGGTAATTCTGACACTCTGGGAGGCTGTGGCGGGAGGATCGCTTAAGCCCAGGAGTCTGAGGTGGCAGTGAGCTATGATGATGCCACGGCACTCTAGCCTGGGTGACAGAGCGAGACCCTGTCTTAAAAACAAAAATAGGCCGGGCTCGGTGGCTCAAGCCTGTAATCCTAGCTCTCTGGGAGGCCGAGGTGGGCGGATCATTTGAGCTCAGGAGTTCGAGACCAGCCTGAGCAAGAGCGAGACCCCATCTCTACTATAAATAGAAAGAAATTAATTGGCCAACTAATATATATAGAAAAAAAAAAAATTCGCCGGGCATGGTGGCACATGCCTGTAGTCCCAGCTACTTGGGAGGCCGAGGCAGCAGGATTGCTTGAGCCCAGGAGTTTGAGGTTGCTGTGAGCTAGGCTGATGCCACGGCACTCACTCTAGCCTGGGCAATAAAGTGAGACTCTGTCTCAAAACAAAAACAAAAAACAAAACCCAAAACAAAAAAAGTAAAGCATGAAGTCAGAACTATAATATTATGGATATAGAAGGTTAAATACTTTTTCTCATGTGCTTGGTCAGTTGTCTTAGGACCCCCTGGGTACTCAGTGCTGGAAATGACAAGTGCTAACACTGCCTTAGGTGACAGTGTAAGGCAGTGGAGAATATTGGGCTGCCCTTCCGTCCATCCTGGAGGCATCTTGCTAAAAACAAATGACTTAATCTCGAACCTTCACTATGATCATGTGGTCTGAGCTGTAGATACTAAAGATTCAGAAGTGATTCTTCTCCAGAGGTGTGAGGTGTAAGCTAGAAATAGATTGTCAACTAAAGCTCACCTGTTATGTTTTACCTGGGTACTGTGCCTTAGAAGTTTATGTCCTGATTCATCTCAGTGCTTTTCTTTATTTCTCTTCCCTCCTTCCTCCCTCCTTCGCTATCTCTTCCTTACTCCTTCACTCCCTTCCTTCTTGTCTTTGTGACACGGTAGGCTGGCGTGTACAGTGTGTTCCAAATGTATTTCTTTTCTGAGGACAGTTAGAGAGTTCTGGGTTAAGAGTATGGGATTTTGATGTGGGAGTCAGCCTCAGAGCGAAACCAACACTGCAGAAGATGGGGTAAAGGGATTGGACCTTGGAGACATGGACCAGCTGCTCGGCCAAGCCTAGCCTGAATTCTTTGTGGGTTTTTGAGGTGCTTTGGGCAATAAATTCTCTGATTAGTTAAGCCAGGGGTCCTCAAACTTTTTAAACAGGGGGCAGGTTCACTGTCCCTCAGACTGTTGGAGAGTGTGCACTGTGGGCCTGGGACGAGTCGACTGCTAAGCAGGACAGGCAACGGTGGCAAAAAACACCCAGTGGGCCGGATAAATGTCCTAGGTGGGAGGCATGTGGCCCACGGGCTGTAGTTGGACACCAGAGTTAAGCAAAAAAAAAAAAAAAGAAAAAAGTATGGGATTTTATGGCCAGGTGCAGTGGCTTCTGACCGTAGTACTAGCACTCTGGGAGACCGAGTTGGGTGGATCACTTGAGGCCAGGAGTTCAAGACCAGCGAGGAAGAGTAAGACCTTGTCTCTACTAAAAATAGAAAAGTTAGGCATGGTGACATGCGCCTGTAGTCCCCGCTACTCTGGAGGCTGAGGCAGGAGGATCGCTTGAGCCCCAGGAGTTTGACGTTGAAGTGAGCTATGATGACACCACTGTACTCTAGCCCAGGCAAAAGAGAAAGACCCTGTCTCACAAACAAACAAAAAACAACAACAAAAAACCTCCAAAAAAAAAAAACAAAAACAAAAACCATGGGATCTGAAGTTAGAATAATTACAGTATTTGAATGAGTGAATGAATCAGTAGAGTTATCCTTTGGTAACCCAGGTATGCTGGTTAGGTGATCTTAGTTAAGCTGATCAATTCCTCCAATTATCTGTTTTCTTATCTGTGAAGTGGAGATCAGAGCTGGACACAGATCATTCACTTAGGTGGTTTTTTTTTTTACTTTTCTTTGCCCCAGTAAGTTAAGTTTCTGGAGGTTAGAAACCAAGTCTTAACTTTTTTTTGTGGTTGGCTTTCTTGCCTTCCTTCCCAACACCTTGTTCAGTGGGTAATCAAAGAACTGATTTTAAGTTGTCAGGTAAAAAGGCAATTTTGTGTTTCTCAACCCTTAGCTTTTGGTTGAATCAGAAGACTTGCTTTGAAATTACAGAGTGTGAATGGAGAAGGGGGAGCTGGAAGGATTTCAGGAAGGAGAGTTTGCTAATTGTAATTAGTGCCTAACAGAAGTTGGTATGTTTCTGCAGTTTTCTGTTGTCAGTCACTTTGGATGATAATTTTCTTTTTTTTTTGCTATTATTTTTAAGTGACAGATTGCAGTACATATTTTAAGACCTGCCACCCACTTTGATTTGAAAGATTATGTTGTCGGAATTTTAGACACTGCAGGTAAAGACCTAATTTTACTAAATAACAGGGACCTATGAATCTTGTAAATTACTTTCCTCTTGCAACTTAAAGTGTTTTTCCTCTGAATTATACAAATAATTGTAAATCCTATAACTGAGTGAAGTGAAACTTTTCATGCCTTTTAGAATCTGTTTTCTGGTTTTGAGCATTCAGTAATAGTCTTATCTTAATAGGGAAGAAGTTTAAATTGTGTGGATTATGAGCAAAGATGAAGGGCACTATATTTTGGTTATTTCCAGCTAGTAATTGCTTCTTAATGAATCAGATTAAGTGCTTCAGTCACTTCCTTTTTTCCAGGTTGTCTTTAGGAAGGCACATTTGCACCCTAAATGTAATAAAGGGAGAGTATTATTTTCCTGCTTTTAGTAAAAGTAATGATGTCCTTATTTTCCTCTTGTAGAATTTCAGGCACCACCTGTGAACATGCAAAAGAGACTAATTTTCCACTATGTATCTAATGTCAGGGGAGTTATCTCATATGCATATCCACCCGATACAACAGGGTTTCCTTGGTTGCGAGCAACAGAATAGATTATGACTGACTTAAGCCAACATTTGGAATTGGAAGGGTACTATACATTTTTTTCTTGGAGTGAAGGAATCGTGAGATACCAAACCTTGGAAAGAGCAGGAACCAGGACAGTGGGAGCTAATGGCTAACTGGTATTATTAGAGTGAGTTGGTCCCTGCCTTGTTTTGTTTTTAGGGATGGCACTCCCAAGACTCAGATGCATCCCTGGGAGAGATTCTGATTAGCCTGGCTGGCAGGATGCCAGCATGAATAAGGCAGAAGAAAATTAGGGGACTGGAACACGGAGAAGTGAGGGGAAGGGACCATGAGATTAACTACAGCCAGAGCTATCTTTCTTTAAGCTAGCTGGTGCAGGGTTTTGATCATAGAATAGGTTTTCAAGTGTTGGAGCAGGAAGTGGCTCCCAAATCTCTTGTGAAAGCCCTGGTTGGTCAGTGAGTGGATTGTTCGGGAGGTCGGTATAGCTGGGACTACAGGTGGATCCTTTGCCTAGTTTTCTTTACCTGTGTACCAGGCTAGAGAATTTGGTTTCCTGAGTGATGCTATCTAAAATTGGGAAAGAAAATCTCTTTCCGTTAGCAGAGATAAAGTATTGACAATGTGGTAGAGTGGAAGCCTATAAATATAGGTTTTCTATAATTGGAAAGGAGCTGTTAAAGAAGACACAAAGAAAACTTTCAGTTGCTGTTTGTAGAAGCCAAGTCCAGGACTACCTGTGAAAGGCTTCACCTGTTGAGCATTATAAATATCACTTGAAGAAAGAAAACATCCAAAGGAACAGAATAGATTATGACTACCCTGCTAGAAAGCAGGGTAAGTCTGTTCTCAGACTCTACTACCAAGCACCAAATACAGCCTCTAGTGTTTATTTAGAAATGCATCAAAGGCTCTGTTGGCCTGACTATATCCTTGGTTTTATGTGCTCAAAAGTTCTCAGTTTACCTTGAAATTCAGAAAGATAGGCCACTGAGCTCAGGAGCAGCTCAAAACCCTCTCCAGCTCCTTTTCACTTGGGACCACTCTTTGATAAAGGTTTTGGGTTTGCTGAGAGTACAATGTGTAGCATGGTGCTTTCCAGTCCCAGTGTGGGTTTGGGATTAAGATAAAACATGGATTTGAATCCCAACTCTTCTACTTAATAGCTGTGAACCGGGGCAAGTTTTTAACTTCTTTGGCCCTCTGGTGGACTTGCTAACTCAAAATCTATTCCCTCGTTTTTCTTCTAACTGAATCCTTGCCTTATTGGGGGTGGCAATGAACCCAACTAAAAACTACATTTCCCAGCTTCCCATGCCAATACTTGTACTTTACAAGTTGTTTTGAGCTTCCAAGAACGCTGCTCAAAAGGTGGGGAAGTATGCTCTTTTAGATTTTTTACAATTTGCATTTCAGATGTGATGGCAGCTTGGAGCTGCAGGATCCATTTTGGGACTATAAGGCAAAGGCCAAGGGAACTGCAGAGACTTGGGCATCTGTGAGCTGCTGGCTATCTATCTACCTGCAGCCACCTACCTGTGGACTTCTTGTTATTATCTATGAAAGAAAACCAACCCAGCACTAGAATACAGTTTCTGATACCCAACCTCAGATTCCTTATTTGCAAAATGAGGATAATAGTACTTACCTTCTAGGGTCATTCTGAGGACTCAGTGACAGCGCAGGCCAACTGCTTACCACTGTGACTGGGAGCTGCCACTTTACTTTTTAAATTATTGCACATTACATATAGGTGCATGCATTAGTTTGCTAGGGTTGCCATAACAAAGTACCACTAAGTAGGAGGCTCAAACAGCAGAAATGTCTCACGGGTCTCTAGGCTACAAGTCTGAGATTGTTGGCTCCCTTTTAGTACTGGGAAGGACGGCTCTGTCCCGGGTTTCTTTCCTTGGCTTATAGGTGGCCGTCTTTTCCTTGTCTTTCCACATCCTCATCCCTCTAAGCATGTCTCTGTGTCCGTGTTCCCTCTTTTTACAAGAACACCATCATATTTCATTAGGGTCCAGCCTAATGACCTCATTTGAACTTGATTACCTCTGTAAAAACCCTATCTCCAAATAAAGTCACACTCTGAAGTACTGGGAGGTTAGGACACATCTTTTTTTAAGGGGGATACAATTCATTTGGTAACAGTGCATATGTAACATCAGTGAAGCTTGAGTCTCTCACTCTTTTTCTGAGTAACAGAAACTCTTTATTAAAAAAATCAAATACGTCGTCTTTATGAAAAATTGCTCCCAGCAAAAAAAATTTGTCCTGTTGTATAAATAAATGATTTTTTAGCCTGCCTCTCTAGGTTCTACTGGGATTTAAGGGCTTATAAAGGGGCCATTACATTTCAAGGTATAGTTTTAGGATGTTAATTATCAGCTCTTATGATACTCTTGGATTTGGGTATTCACTTAGTTGGATTTTCAAGCCCATGATCTGTTGTTTGTTATTCTGCATGCCTTAGGATTTTTTAGAATAAATTTGTTTGTTGCTCTTGGTGAATTTTTCAGCCATTGGCATCCTAGAATATCCTATGAGCTTCTAGAGAGCCCAAGACAGGCTGCCTCAGGATATTTAAAGTGTCTGACGATTCAGTCTCCAATATAAGTTTGCCAAGGTGGACTTGTTTAAATCACATTCTGTGCATAAAAATTTGAAAATGCTGCATGAAGTTTCTGCTGTTGCAGAACTTCTTCAACTGCCTTTAAATTTTGAGCAGTGTTCTTACAGCTGCTTGCTTTTTCTTTGCAAATATTTCAAACATTGAGACCATTACCTCCTGAGTGAAGCAGAGTAGTTTATGCATTAAATAAATAACTTTCCTGTCCCAACAGGGTTTTTTTGAAGATCACTTTTAGGTGACATTATGTGTTTGTAGGGGCTTCTCTTCAAATAAAAAGCATAATTGAAATACAGCGGAATAGGAATCAAGAGTGTGATTCAAGTGTAAGGTAAAATTGATGACATCTCTTATTGCTTTATAGATGAATTACTTTATGGTGGCCTATTTCTCGATAAAGCTTTTTAAGAACTAAAATGCATTATTCTGCACTCTTAATTGTCCATCCTGACAGCAGCAAAACAGAAAGCCTAACTTTGGTTCTGCTTTGTTATTTTCTTTTTAAACCTCTCTTAGCAGTGATCGTAGAAATTGCTTATGCTTGGAAATCTGTATTTGCCTGCTGATGTGCCATTAAAAAAGGGATTTGGGAACTTGAATTCCATTTTTCATTTAACATAAGACATAAGGGGTTACATTTTCTGTACTAGCAGAATGTGGCCTGGGTAGGTGACTTGAATATGTCACTCAGAGCATTACCATTCAAAACCACCTCTGCCAAGGAATTGGAACGTTTCAGTCTGAGATGGGAAGATGATTGGGAGGTTAGTTCTGTCTGCATCCACCAGATTGTTAATATCAACCATCTCATAATCACAGTTGCAGCCAGGGAAGTCCGATTGCCACTCCTCACTGTGGCTTCCCGCATCCTAGTGCTGGGTGCCCACAGTGGGCAAATTCTCAACTTCCCAGCAGTGTCAGGAGTCAAGGCTGGTGGGGGAGGGGAGTGCCAATGCTGCCTGGCCAATCATCAGAGCCATTTTTTACATTTGTCACCCAATTTTATTTCTATATCCACATGACCCCCTATGATGTATTCTTGGAAAAAAGAATAGTGACTTGAATCAGATCAAGCTTCTAGATCCAGTGCTGAGGATAGAGCATGATGTAAAATGATACACCTGGAATGCAGTCAACAAAACCCACAATGAGGGGAATTCTACACTTAAAATAACCCTGTTTATTCAGTGCCTGTATTGAACGGCTTAAGGAGGCAGAGAAAAACCTTTGGATTGAAAGAGATTTAATAGACTTATCACCCAAATGCAGCATGTGGATTTAGGATGCTGATGTGAACAAATCGATGTTAAAAACTTTTTTTTTTAGAAATGGGGAAATTTGGATACTTTGTTATCTGATTTTTGGACTTATTGCCACCTTTTAGGTGTAGACAAGATAATAGTGTTGGAATTATATATAAAAGAGTCTTTATCTTTTAGTGACAGATGCTGAATTAGTTATAAGGGAAATGATTATGTCAGGAATTTGCGTTAAGATAATTCAGTTGGAGCAGTGAGTGGGGTGGGGTAAAAAGAAGTAAGATTTGCCATATGTGATGTGTTAATTGTTGGAGGTAGGGAATGGGTATGTGGGGACTTTTCTTTGAATGTTGGAAATTTTCATAATAGAAAGTTAACAAATAATAATGCCTTACCTGTGATCTATCCTTCATGATGGCTTGCTGACTTTACAAGGCCTAATTCTTTTTAAGTATTCTTGGGGTAATGAATATTTGAACATATAACCTTTTTACCTCAAAGTAATCTAAGTATAAACATGGTCACTAACTGCAGCAGCCAAGTCTCGCAGAGTTGACAGGTTTTATTTAATGACCCATTTTTCTTTATTTGAACTCAGCCCTATGGAATAAAGGGGATGTTTTATTCATCAGACTCTTCACTTTTTTAATTTTAGAATGCTTTTGTAGGAATTAGCAGGTGTTTAATTATCAATGGGAGGATTCTTTATTTGCTGAATGCAGTAGAAAGTCATTAAAAGAAGCCTGAAATATGAAAGAATCAAATGGTGGGAGAACTTGGGGGAAATGAATAAATCCATTCTCTCGTGTCCTGGGTTTATTAAGGTCAAATGAGGTGTGGTTTAATGTTTTGCAGCTTCCTTGTAAACGGAGCCAAAGGAAAATCTTTCTGCCCTTTGGTCAGACATTCCTGAGTGCAGAGAACACCAGCTTCAATGAAACAGTGCCAAGGTTTTTCGGACATACCTTCCTTAGCCATTAAGTTTAGATAATTGAGATAAGCCAGGATTTATGAACACATGTATCCCTAACCCCAGCAGTAAAGCATCATTTTCATTTTTGCATTTTCTCTTCTTGCTGCAAGAATATTTTGGAGTGCCTACTACGTTTTCAGCTGTGTGCTAGGCACTCGGGAACAAGACAAACAAGAATTGCATGTATTGTGCTCTTTTGTCTTAGCTTGAACATAAACTGTCATCTTCACCCTCTCACCCCTCCCTTCTCTTTTCTTGTTACCTTTCTCTTTTTCTAGCAACATTGCCTTATCAACTTCTAATAACATAGTAATGTCCATAGTGAGGGTAAATTATCTCGATTTGGGGAAAAGGTGTGGTTATGTGGAAGCAGTTTGGAGGTAGCGTGACGTAGGGGGAGGTGAATGGCTGCCATTGATCCAGCTCTGACCCTCTGCCACGTACTGCGTGAAGACATGTCTGGTTTATTCCAGCCCCAAACACGGCAAGATAAGAATTACTCCCATTTTATAAGGAGGAAAAGGAAACTCGGAGAGCTTAAGTAACTTGATCAAGGTCTTATGGCTCATAAGCAATTTTTTTTTTTTTTTTGAGACAGAGTCTCGTTCTCTTGCCCGGGTAGAGTGCTGTGACATCATCATAGTTCACTGCAGCCTCCAACTCCTGGGCTCAAATGTGATCCTTCTGCCTTAGCTTCCCCAGTAGCTGGGACTACAGGCATGCACTAGGACACCTGGCTAATTTTTCTGTTTTAAGTAGAGACGGGGTCTTGCTCTTGCTCAGGCTGGTCTCAAACTCCTGAGCTCGGGTAGTCCTCCCATCTGGGCCTCCCAGAGTGCTAGGATTACAGGTGTGAGCCACTGTGCTTCATAAGCATCTTTGCTCGTAAACACTCAGGTCTGTGTAAAACTGTGCTTGTAACAAACATACCATGTATATTCTCCAGGGCAGTAGGTAGTAGGGGCAGTTTTACAATGAAACACCTAGAATTTAATTTTTTTAAAAATTTTATTGATTGATTGATTGACTGAGACAGATTCTCACTCTGTTGCCCCAGCTAAAGTGCCGTGGCGTCAGCCTAGCTCACAGCAACCTCAAACTCCTGGGCTCAAGCGATCCTCCTGCCTCAGCCTCCCGGCTAGCTGGGACTACAGGCAAGTGCCACCCAATGCCTGGCTAATTTTTTTTTTTTATTTTATTTTAAGTTGTTTGGCTAATTTCTTTCTATTTATAGGAGAGACAGGGTCTCGCTCTTGCTCAGGCTGGTCTTGAACTCCTGAGGTCAAGCCATCCCCCCCACCTCGGCCTCCCAGAGTGCTAGGATTACAGCACTTCGAGCCACCGCTCCTGGCCTGGAATTTATTTCCACTGTGATGTTACTTCTTTATTGATTTCATACCAAAAGTTCAGCGGCAAGTAGGAGGGACACTTGGAAGTCTAGGGGCATGTGTGCCTTCAAGCAATTCAGTTAGGGCATCTGCATGAACTTCAAGGTTCCCTAAATTAGGTTTTTTATTTATTTATTTATTTTTTAATTAATTAATTAATTTATTTATTTTGAGACAGAGTCTCATTTTTTGCCTGGGCTGGAGTGCCGTGACGTCAGCCTAGCTCACAGAAATCTCTGACTTCTGGGCTCAAGCAATCCTTCTGCCTCAGCCTCCTGAGTAGCCGGGACTCCAGGCATGTGCCACCATGCCCTGCTAATTTTTTCTATATATTTTTTTTAATTGGCCAATTAATTTCTTTCTATTTATGGTAGAGATGGGGTCTTGCTCTTGCTCAGGCTGGTTTCGAACTCCTGACCTTGAGTGATCCTCCCGCCTTGGCCTCCCAGAGTGCTAGGATTACAGATGTGAGCCACTGCGCCCAGCCCCTAAATTAGATTTTTACCTCACTATTTTCTGGGTAAAAGAGGAACCCAGGAAGGACAGAGAGAGACATGGTCAGATTCGGTTACTGTGAAATGACTTGGCCAGCTCTTCATCTGTATTGCTGCTTTGTTTTAAACTCAAGGTTGACAATGTTTCCATGACGTGCTCTAGAGAGCTCTTTGTGAAGAAAGCTCCTTGCCCACTGCAGGCAGTGACAGGAAGGCACTATCGTCCTAACCCTTGTGCTGATATTACTTTTGTGGTCTCAGATAGGAAGGAGATAAAAAGGGTCAAGGCTTACTGTAGATTCTTTGGAAGGCGTGTGGAGTTTGTGAAGTAATAATAAAAGACAGATTCCGGTTGATCTCTGGGAGGCTGTGGATGGTAACCGGAGTTACAAGTGTACCTGTCTCTGGCTTTAGGTTCTTGTGCCTTTCAGAGGCCCGTTTGTCCAGCTGATGAGCCACCTTGTCGGAAGTGAAGTCCGATATTAAATCAGAATGTTTGTTAAACAGAAGGCAGATGGAGAGCAGCATTTTCAAGCAATGGACAATAAATCACGGAACTGGAGAAGTTACTCAGGTGGCCATAGTGTACCCCAAGACACTGAGCATCAGCTTGTGACTGAGATGTGCATCTAGGTGGGATTTCTTGGCTATTGGTTGGGAGAAGTGTGCTTAAATGGATATTGTTGGTGCGAAGTAAACTGACGAGGAGGGAACTGTAGACCTGCTTCCTGGACCATATTCCAGATCTTTTTTATGGAGTTCTTGCCCAGAGCAAATTTTGAGATAAGCATTAACCTAGTTAAAGATGTTGTCAGGAACTTCATTCTCAAGGAGTTGATTTGAGTGAATTCACATAACGTGAACAAATTCCACTGTTCTGGCTTTCCACCTTCCTAGATGAATATGAAAATCACATAGAAATAAAACATTTAGGTTTTCTTTAGTGTTTTAAGCACTGAACTATACAATAACCTGGTTAATAGTTCAGTATCCTGTGCTTTTCGAGTAATATGTTTTTTTCTAAGTCTGGATATTTTTTCCTGTTGTCCTCACTCAATCAGAAAAATAAAGGTTACTGTCTGTTTTGGGAGAGCTCTTTAGGGGATCTTTTTAAAGACTGGATTAGCCAAAGGAATTTTTCAGTTTAGCTGACATTCACTGCAGTGTGTTTGTGGCTTGGCATGGTTCAAAATGTTTATCTTCTGAAGTCTCTTTGATAACAAGGGTAGAAAGCAATGTTAGTATACTTTCACCAGAGTGCTATAGTAATTATCAACTATTAATACTTAAAAAAATGTATCTTTAAGATTAACTATAATTCAAATCTTCAGACTTTAGAAGGAAGGAACTGTTATTGGGATTGAGGAATCAAAATTGACCGTTGTAGTTTTACTATCTTGAAATTGTACAGTAAGGGGAAAAAAATGGCTAGCAACTTCTTGCCAGGTGTAAAAAATTTTCCAGATTTGTTAAAGGAGTATAGTGCTGCCCCCCCCCCCCCCCCCCCCCCCCCCCCCCCGCCGCATCCAAAGTTTTACTTCCAAGATTGCAGTTACCCATGATCAACCACAATCTGACGGTGAGTACAGTACAATAAAATATTTTGGGAGAGAGAGACACGGACCATATTCACATAACATTGATTATAGCATGTTGTTATAATTGTTCTCTTTTATTATTGTTACTAATCTCTTACTGTGCCCAATTTATAAGCTAAACTTTGTCATAGGTATGTATGTACAGAGATATCATAGTATTTATAGTTTGTTACTATTCATGGTTTCAGGAATCCACTAGAGTTCTTGCAACTTATCTCCCTTGGATAAGGGGAGACTACTATGTATTATTTTCTAAAAATTACATTTGTTATCTACAAATCCATGTTGCCAAAGTTTTTAAGCCTTTTGTTTGCTTAAGTAGTTTAAATACTATTAAATGTTTACTTATTGAGGAAGACTATTTTTGATCAGTAGAGAAAAGGTAAATTGCAAGCATGTGAAAAGCTTGGTGTTTTATGATACAGGCACTGGAGATACAGCTATAAACAAAATGTGGAACCTCCCCTCACAGAATTTATAATCTAGTGACAAAGAGGAACATGTAAATAATCAATTGTAATAAAATGATGTGGATGCTCTGATTGTAGTCTGGATTGGGGCAGTGGGAGCCACTTAATAGGGAATGATCATTTCTGTAGAGGTGAGGTTTGGGTCAAGAATCTATAGTCTTGAGGAAGTGATAAGACACATAGATCATGCTGATATTACTGGATAGGAAGCGATTGGTCCTGAAGGAGGTAGATAAAGTGGCTGTTGGTTTCCAGAGAAAGAAATTGCATATATTTTAGAAGATTAGAGAAGGCCTCAGTGAGGATGATGATAATTTTGTTGTATGTTCAGTAGTCATTTTTAGTTTGCAAAGACATTTCAAGCTTGTCGTCTGCTGGCCATTTGGAAAATCTGGGAGGTAGTTGTGATCAATTAGATAATGGATCAGAGAGGTAGGGCAACCCGCCCAGGGGCACACAGCCTGTGATTACATGAATGTGCATTTGAGTTGCACATTTTTGATTATTTTTTCCACAAAGAACCAGAGTCATCACATCATATCAGTTTCCTTCATTCTCTTCATCCCTCTCTTCTCCCTGACCATGGCTTCCCATTCCATAGAGGGTACAGCTTTCACTCTGGACTGTGGCCTGCAGGGCTCCCCACGATCTGGCTCTTGTCTTCCCCCTAGGACTAGCCCCCTTGCTTACCCTGCATACTGGCTATTTCAGGAATATACCAGGCTTGTTGCCATTCCAGAGTTCTCAACACATGCTGTTCCAGCTGCATACAAAGCCATCGTTGTTACCCCCCCTTGTCGACTTGGCTCATTGTTAGAATGTCACCTCCTCAGGGAGGTTTCTCCAACCTTTGTGTCTGAAACACATCCGATTCTTCCATCAGCCTCCATATCTCTTTCCTGCTTTATTTTTGTTATGACACTTAACATTGTCAGAAGTTACCATTGTTGTTCATCTGTTCGTTTTATTGTGTTCCCAGTTAGAATGTGAGTTTCATGATGGGGAGTGGCAGGGATATTTATGTTCATGGCTGATTCCCCAGTACCTGGGATGTAGGAACGATATGTGAAGCACTTTGGTAAGTATTTATTCATCGAATAAATGAGTCTTCAGTTGCTTAAGGTATAATTCAGGTAGTTTTTTAAGAGCTGGAAATGAAAGTCATTGGAATGATTTTATAATAGTCAGCTTAAAGATTGGAAATTGAAATTGATTTGGACAAGGGTATGTGAGATACCAATTTTCATTAAATAATTTCATTTTTGGATTGTTCATTGCTAATGTATAGAAATAATTGATTTTTGTATATTAATCTTGTATCCTACAACCTTGGTGAACTCCTTTATCATCTCTGGTGGTATTTTTTGTGGATTCCTTAGTATTTTCTATATATAGGATCATGTCATGTACAAATATAGTTTTTCTGCTTCCTTTCCAATCTGCATGGCTTTTTTTTTTCCTTGCCTAATTTTCCTGGCTAAACCCTCCAGTGTAGAAGTGAATAGAAGTGGTGGCCTTCAGAATAGAAGTGATGAGATCAGACATCTTTATCTCGTTTCTGATTTTGGAGGGGAAAGCACACAGTCTTTTACTGTTGAGTGTGATGTTAGTTGTGGGTTTTTGATTGACGCCCTTTAACAGGTTGAGGAATTTCTGTTATTTCTAGTTTGTTGACTGTTTTTTTAAATCATGAAATGGTGTTGGATTTTGCCAAATGCTTTTTCTGGGGAAACCTACTTCTTTTTATTAATAAATAATATTTGCACATATTTATGGAGTATAAGTGATATTTTAATATATGCATAGAACATGTAGTGATCAAGTCTGGATATTTAGGATACCCATCACCTTGAACATTGATCATGTCTTTGTGCTGGGAACATTTCAAATCTTTTCTTCTAGCTATCTTGAAATATACATTATAGTGTTGTTGCCTGTAGTCACTCTACAGTGCTATTGAACATTAGAGCTTATTCTTGCTATTTAACTATGTGTTCGTACCCATTAATGTGCCTCTCTCTCTTCACACCCCACATACGCCCTTCCTAGCCTCCAGGAGCTATCATTCTGCTCTCTACCTCCATGTGATCAACGTTTTTAGCACATACAAGTGAGAGCATGCAATATTTGTCTTTCTGTGACTGATTTATTTCACTTAACTTACAGACCTCCAGTTCCATCCATGTTGCTGCAAATGACAGGATTTCATTTTTTATGGCTAAATAGTATTCTATTGTGTGTGCATATATACATATATATATACACATACACACACACACCTATGTATATACACAGACAAACACACACCACATTTTCTTTATCCATTCATCCATTGATGGACACTTAGGTTGATTCCTTATCTCGGCTATTGTGAATAGTGCTTTAAGTAAACATGGGGGTGCGGGTAACTTTTCTTCTTGACCCCGTTCACCAGAGGTTTGAGAGTTTTCACCCTTCTCCCATGAGGTACCTGACTGTTTTTCACAGTGGTAGCTGTCCAAGAAGGATGTCTATGCTCGTCCTCTGGGAACAGCTCTAAGGACAGGATCTTTATCTGTAAGTTTGAGAAAGAAACTGCTAGAATGTGATGCTGTATCTGCTGTGCACACCGTCGCTGTGTTCGTTTTGCAGGTGTAATACTGTCACAACACTGTTGAGTGAGCCGATCTCAAGCTGTTGATACAGTTCAGACCTTGGCAGTTCTCTAATCTCTTTGATGCTTTAGCGTTTGATTGCCTTTTTTTGCCCTGCGAATAGTCAATAGTGGCGGTGATCTCAAAGTGAGAATAATATATCTAAAGCCTGTGTTTATAATAGACAAGGTTCGAAGGAGAGCTGAGACCTTGTAAAATACACATACGAACTTCTGAGTGTGCAGTAAAGACTTGACTTCTATTTATTTGGAGCCTGTCAGACAGCCATGTGACAGGCGTGATTTGGTTGCGTGGGATCAACTCACCAAACTGGCTGGTGAAAACCAAGCTGTCTAGCATGACAATGAAGGAAAAGATAGGAGGACATATGTAAAATTCTATTGTGTTAATTTAGTGATCTCAGTAGTTGGAGGCATCTTAGTTTTTTGTTGGGAGATTTCTGTGTTGTCTGACATTTTTATAGCATGCCTTTGTTAAGATATTAAAATAGCACTAATTTTTTTTTTTTTTAGAACTTTTGGATATTGATTGAAAAATAGCCTATATGCCCTATTGTTGGGATCTATGGTTAGGACAGGCTCCTGCCCCTTTTAATCAATGAATGCTGGATTGGCAGCATTCCAATGGTGCCAGTGGATGGCAGTTTTGTTTTATTTGGAAATTTGTATTTAGATCCTATAGTGCTACTAAAAATCCTGTTCCAATGAGAAGCTATGAGAAGGGCCTTATCATAGTGTTTAGTTCTTACCAATTACCCTGTAAAGTGTTAATTTATATTGTTGTTATTATTGACTTTATTTTGCAAAACAAAAACTCAGTCATAGGCTGATTGCTTCCTTCAGGCTAATGTGGAGTATGAATTTGATTCCAGGTAGCCTATCTCCACATTTTGTATTCTTAAACTTATTCTAATTCAATGACTAATTCTTTAGTCACTTTAAATGTCATCTGACAAATACGAGAATTTTTATATCTTAGAGATGGTTCTCTGGAGCTCTTAATCCTAAATTGAAATAAATCTGTTTGGTAGTATTCTTGACCAAAAAAGTCAGGTAGCCTCTGCTTGAATGCTTCTAGCACTGGAGAGCTCACTACTTCATGTTGGCATTTTTTGGTTGTTATTGAATAAGTTCTTCCTTATTTTGAGCCATCGTGGAGGTCACTTTAGCTTTCCTGACGATTACTGTGCTGTACATTGCTATCTCTAAACAGACTACTAAATGTTCCAGTTGCTTACTTTTTTTTTTTTTTTTTTTTGGGTAACAGTGTTTTTGAGATAACATGAATATACCATGCAGTTCACCCATTTGAAGTGTTTTTCATATATTCACAGGGAGTTGTGCAACAGTCTATTTTAGAACATTTTCATTATATACCCAAAAGAAACCTTGTTGCCTTTAACAGTCACCTGAACACCCCAGCCCTAAGCAACTATTAATTACTCTCTGATTTTTATAAGTTTGCCTATTCTGGACATTTCATTTAATATGTGGCCTTTCGTGTCTGGGATCTTTCACTTAGCCTAATATTTTCAAAGTTTAGGCATCTTGTAGTATGAGTACTTCATTCTTTTTATGGACAAATGATAGTCCACTGTGTGGACACTCCCCATTTTGTTTGTCCATTCATTACTTCGTGGACAGTTGCGTAGTTTCCACTTTTTGACTATTATGTATAGTGCCGGTATAAACATTTATCTCAAATGCATTTTTGACCGAAAAGTTGGTTTCTGTCTGCTCTTACACTGTATTTACGTATTGGTTAACCTGAATGTAGTATTTTACTTGGTAAAATCTCATGTTGTTGGTGTTAGTCTGGCTCCAACTTGCTGGAAGTTTGACATTTTGATTCTTTGATCGATTGCAGGATCGGTTCATTTTAGCCTTTGGTACTGTGCCAGTTGGTGAAATCTTCCATTATCTGTGTTCATCCAAATCAGAGATCACTATACTGTAGAGTGATGGTCGCCTGTCTGCCACATTGCTTATTGCTGTCTGGGGTGGGGGTGGGGAAGGGGGACTGAGCCATCTCCTCTTAGCCACTGGTGTGCAGTTAGGGAGACCAATGTTTTTATGTTATTAACAATATGAATTATTTTAGATTCTAAAAACACCCTTTATATTTCCACCAGCACCAAGATGTTCTGGTGTTACGGGATTATCTACACCAATTGCTCATCTCTAGTCAGGTTAGTTAGTTGTCTCAAACACCAGCTCAGATCAGAATTTTAATTCTGGCTTTTGCACTGCTTGTTATCAGAATGACCTTGGGCAACTTACTTGAAGGTTAACGTTGATTTTTCTCATCTGGATAATGAGGATGATAGTAGGACTTACCTGACAGGGTTTTTGAGAGCACTGAGAGAAGAAGTCCATGTAAAGTCCTCCTCTTGCGCCGGACATGTTGGTAAGGGCTTTGTTTCAAGGGGGGAAACAGAGGCTGGAGAGTTTTCTGTGATTTTCTCAGTGGCAGAGCTGGAGCTACCCAGGTTAAGCAGAACACTTCCGGTTCCTCCCAGCTCTGTTTGTGGTTTCTGAAGGAAGTGAAGCTGTCGGTGATGCCAGAACATGTACCTGTGGAACCTTGGGCTTCTTAGGAGTTGACCAGGGTTGCTTCATGTCGCTTCTTTGTTGTTCCTTCCTCAACAGTGCTGTGGACTTGGATTCGCGTGTGTGTGTGTGTGTGTGTGTGTGTGTGTATGTGTGTGTGTTTGTGTTTATCGTTGTGGGCCACACACCACAAACAAAGATAATCAGTCACATCTAAAACTCTGATGGAGAAAAAAACTCCTGTCCATAAACATAGTCCAGCCCTTAGAGAGCCTCACCTACCCTGTGATGTTGGTAAATGAGGATAGCTATCTTATCATTCCAGTCTGTGAATTATTATATATTCAGACTGGAATAATCTTGTTAAGAGAACTGTGTGTAATCTCTGCTTCATAATCGGATTTCAGTTATCACTTGGAGCTGTGACTCAGTCTTGAGGAATTTTAAGGACGTAATTAAGAAAGAAACCATTCTTGGTTGCCATTCAATAAGGGATGGTTGTCCTTAGTTTCGTTAAACCTTCAGCCACTGTTTTCAGAAATTGTGGTCCAAGGTTATTATTTGCAGGTATTTACAAGTGGGCTTATAAAAACCAGATAGACTGAGGGAAGACAGGCGTCTTATTGCTAATTCTCTTCAGATGCTGATGTGGAGATGACACTGATTTTTTTTTCATATTCAAGAACATCCACTGTAAGGATAATTTAATATTTGTATGCAGTTTTCATTCTGTTATGTTTTACAAAATGTCAGGACTGAACTGTGTAGCATGTTTCTCAAATTTATGTATAGACCCGTTATCGTAGGGGAAAACACCTTGCAAGAATCCTATGAATTTTTTCCAAGCCCCATAGACAAAAGATACTTAAGTTTTTTTTATGAAAGTGTCTTTTGACTGCCAGTTATCAGAGTTCTTGCCTGGTTTGGTGTTCATAAATGAGAATATTTTATTTTTAGGTTGTCATAGAAAGGAAAAACTGAGAACTGTGGACTCCTGCGAATATCTTGGTGGGCCTTTGAACCCCATTTTGAGAAACCCTGGCCCAGAGATGAGCCCCAGGTAGGAAATGAGGGCTCTGGTGGTCTCCAGGAGGTAGCAGCTAGTACATTTATGAGTCCTGGGGGGTCAGACTATAAGACGTGATCTTTTCTTCTTAGATTTTGTAAAGTAGAGGTTGGAAGTTTGCAGAGTAATTCACACAAAATTGTGTGTGTGTGTGTGTGTATGTATATAATATCAACTCCAAATATCAGGTGTTCTTATCTACCACTGACATCCACAGTTCCTTAAATACCTGGTAATTAATTGTGCTGTACTGTCTGCAGCACTATCATAGTACACTGTAACTTCAAACTCCTGGGCTTAAGTGATCCTCCTGCCTCAGCCTCCTGAATAGTGTGTACCACTGTGCTTGGCTAATTTTTCAATGTTTTTGTAGAAACGGAGCCTTACTCATGCTCAGGCTGGTCTTGAACTCCTGGACTTAAGTGATCCTCTTTCCTCGGCTTCCCAAAGTGCTAGGATTATAGGTGTGAGCCATCTATGGCTGGCCTGCATTCTTGTCTTGCCCCAACCATCTTGAGCTACACTGTTGCTTTGTCACTTTCTGACAAAATCTGACGCTTGCCTGGTTCAGTTTGTGGCTTCTGGACCATTTAAGGAGGAGGAGGTGAGTCCTCAACCAAGTTACCTGGGCATGTACTTGCATGTGAAGTGAGGTAGCTCTTAGTGTCCCAGGGTTGCTCAATAAATTCCTACAAACTGAGTGGCTTTGAACTATAGAAACTTATTCTCTCATAGTTCTGGAGACCTGAGACCAGAAACCAAGTTGCTGGCTGGGCCGTGCTCCCTCTGGAGGCTGGGAGGGAGAATCTGTTCTTTGCCTCATCTAGGTTCTAGGGGCCGTTGGCATTCCTTGACTTGTGGCTCCATCTGTCTCTTCTTGGTCCCCCCGCTGCCTCCTCTTCTGCCTGTCAAATGTCTCTTGGCCACGATCTCATAAGGATAATTGTCATTGGATTTAGGGCTCACCTGGATAATCTAGGATAAACCCCCCTTCTTGCAAAATCCTTAACTTGATCATATCTTTTGCCATGTTAAGTTCATACAGTCGGCATGAACCTGTGGGTTCTTCCTCTGTGGAATTCAGCTGACTATGGATTGCAAATATTTGGGGGCAAAAAATCCCAAATAACAATACAACAACAAAAAATAAATAAAAGAAACTGTATAGCATTTACACTGTAGTTGCTATTATAAGTAGCTTAGAGATGGCTAGCCTAACCATTAGATATGATTTACAGGAGGATGTGCATAGGTTATATGCAAGTACTATTCCATTTTATTTCAGTGACTCCAGCATCTGGGGATTTAGGTATCTCTGGAGTCCTGGAACCAGTCCCCCTCACATTGAGGGACAAATGTATTTACTCTTTTACCATATAAGGTGAGCGTCACAGATTCCAGGCTTTAGGATATGGACTTATCTTTTCTGAGGGTTGGAGGGGTTACTGTTTAGCCCATTACCGTAACCTAGACCACTAGATTGCTTCTAGCAGGCAAAAGCACAAACACAGAGCGCTGGACACTTAGCAGAAGACTATAGCTCATTCTCAAGAGCTACCACTTCTCCTTCTAGGGAACTAGGTGATGCATTGGGCTTGTTTTGCATCATTTTATGGTTTTCATTCAATAAAAGCTTAGCACGTAACTAGGTATGAGGTGGGCCTGGTTGGATACCTTTCAAAGCATTGCAGGCACTGTGTCTCTTTTTAACTGGGTTTCGCATTCCGCTGGAGACTCCGAGAGCTTCCCCTCCTGCTCAGAACTCTTACCAGCCTCTGCCCTCTTGAGTCCTGCCCACGGCCCGTGATGGACAGCCTGATTGGCTGGTTGAACACTTCACGCGAAGGTGACGACTCACAGCAGCCTTAAGGGAGAAATGAAGCAGATGCAGTGGGCGGGCAGGGGAGAGCAGTCACCGTCCTTTCCCAAAACGAAAGCTGGCCTGTGGCGAGGTCAGCGCAGGACCCCTGGGGTCTGCAGCCTGGCCAGCTCCAGCACTGACACGGGCCTTCCGTCCAGTGTGTGCTGAGTGTCGCCATCCTCCTCCTCGTCTTCCTTCTCGTAAACACAGCGTAAACCAGGGCTCAGGCTCTGTCCCCATTGGTTTTTGCATGTTACCATGTTTATCCTCGTATAGCCCCAAAGGGAGCAGCTACTGTTATCATCCCGTTTAACAGATGAGACAAATGTCGCAGAGGAAAAGGTGACCTGTCTGTCTAAGTCAGGGTCTAGCAGGGTCTAGACCTGTCTAAGACCTGTCTAGCAAGGGTCTGAGCTGCCAGATCAGAGCCTGAGGGTTATTGTTAAGCAGTCTTGCCTCCTTTTCCTCCTGCAGGTTTTAAGGAGATGAATTCAAACACAACTGCACTTATTTTAAAGCCAATGCAGTGATTTATTCAAGATCCACTCATTTTTAGGTATTTTAAATGTCTCCTTCTGGTTTCCTCTTGGGTTACTGTCTGAATATAATGGCTCTGCAGTAAGCAGGGCCCCAGTCTTTAAGTGGGAGGGTGTTTGCAGATGAGATAAGTCAGCGGGTTGTGTGGTACCCCATGCTGTTTTAGGGGTCTCTGGAAACTTGGTGTGGGGATGGGAAGAGATCAGGGGACGACTCCTCCACCTTTGGCTAGGGGAGGTCCCACTTAGGTTATTTTCTGATTACATGAGAGTAGAGGCATATTTGCAGAGAAGAATCTGAAGCTTGACTCTTTGATCATCATCTCATACTTGGAGTATCTAGTTAGTTCTGAAGTACTCCAGGTTCCATTGAAATGAATCAAATTCCTGCCTCCTCCTTCATCCCTTCCTCCTACCTCTTCCTCCCTCAAATATATATAAAACACCCACCATGAAGCATTGTTCTTGGCTCTGGGGGTACAGCAGTGAACAGAAATAGAGAAAACCCTTGCCCTTAGAGGGTGCTTCTATCAGTAGGACAAAACAGAAACCTCAGGGAGGGCAAGAAACCCAGCCCATGGTTGTCCTGTGGACTGCAGTTATAGTGAGTAGTTTGTTAAGAAGTAATTTTCTTATTAATCTAGGGAAGAGAGTTTTCAAATGTTTATTTCTCCTTGCCTTTTTTCTGTGCCACCCTTTTTATTGATTTATTTATCTCTTGAGTTGTGACTCTCATTTAGGTAAATGTTTCCAATCCATTTAAGGCTTATCAGCTTTTGTGTTTTGTCCTACTACAGATGGGCTTGAGGTTCTGCTTGGAAGATGGGTCACCATTACATATATAGAAACTTAATCCAGGTTTAGGAGTGTCAACAGATGTCCTCGTGAAATCTGACAGCGATTAGAAAAATCAGTTTCTTTTGTTGATTTGGGGAGGAGTGGGTCCAAATCTAGAAGCACGGTCCCAGGCCATGATTTGAGTGCTTATGCCTTTTAGGAAAATGAAAAGCAGGAAGTAAATCTTACCTGCTGCAAAGACAGGAGATTTAGAATGGATGGGTCTAATTTTGTTTTGCATTTATGTTTAATGGCCTGGGCCCCTTTTCTTGTGGGCTGGTGCACATTTAGCTAATTCAGGTCTTCTGAGAAGACCTTGGCAATAAGGAGGGCGTGCCTAGCCTCCCCATCTGGAAACCCCAGAGAGAAACCTGGTGCAGTTGCCTGATCCGCGGAGTTGTTTTCCTGCTCCCCACTTGTCTAGATTGTTAGTTTAAGAATCAAAGGACCAAGGCAGAAGCCCAAGTACTGACCCTGAGTTATTACATTGGCTCCTCCGGCCATTTCGCTTGGCCACAGAGCTGCCCACTGGCCATAGGCCCTGACCCTGGGCCGAGGTGTTTGCCTTTCTCCGCCTCGGGCCCATCAGCTTTCCAATTTGTAAAGCTGTCGTTCACTTGAGTTCAGACTGTTGATTCCTTTTTTCTTGTGTACAGTTTGTCAGTTTGCTCTGCTGCCCTGCCCTTCTGCAAGGACCTTTCTTGGCCAGCCTTGGGGGATCTACTGTGCTGGTCACAGATGCCTGCTGCAGCTTTGGGGAGCAGCTCCGGGTCCTCTGACAGTTCTGGGGTAGCACCTGAGGAGTGACGTGGTCCCATGAGCCGGTGGCTGGGCCCACCGTTCCCAGAAGGCGTCTGTGTTGTGCCCCTCAGCACAGCAGAGTAAGAGGCTGGAGTTCTCTTTGGACTCTGTGTGCTCTCTTTGCTGCCCTTTGTACTGAATGGACATAGACTCAGGTGTGTCTATCTTGGCTCTTTGGAAGAATTCTTTGAACCCTAGATTTGTCTAGAAAACAACGAGGCTTTTGGTTGTGGCTTCTGGCATTACTGTATGCAGTGGAAGCTTGGATGTGTAGTATATCTGTATTTTAAGAATTAAGAATAGCTTTTCATACTGGGTAACCAAGTCATAGAGGAAGGGAAGTTTTTCCTTTATAAAATCATTATAGCTAAAAATGAAGACAGAGTGACGGAAATAAAGGCTTGCTGTTCTGCAGCCCATTAATGGATTGATGGACCTAGGTGTGAGACAGGAACACTTGGTAACATCCCCCGAAATGACAGCTAGCTATTATCTGCCCCTATGGTAGGACACTTTACTTTCAAGGAAGTAGTCCTCCAAAACCAAACATGATGTGTTCAAGTACCAATTTATAGGAATTTCAGAGGACTGGGAAACATGGTTAGCAACATTACAGGGATGCCACTGGCATATTCCAGAGTGACCAAAGATCTGTTTTTTTTAACACGTAAATTGCAAGGGAGGAAAAAGAGAGATGAGGAGGAAATCCTATAGATTAAAGAGTTTAGGAGATATACCAACCAAAGTCGGGCACCTGTAGTCCCAGCTACTCAGGAGGCTGGGGTAGGAGGATTGCATGAGCCCAGAAGTTCGAGTCCAGCCTGGGCAATACAGTGAGATGCTGTCACTCTGGGAGGCCGAGGTGAGAGGATTGCTTGAGGCCAGGAGTTCAGGACTGACCTGTGCAACAGCAAAACCCCTGTCTCTACAAAAAATAGAAAAATTAGCTGGTCATGGTGGCACAGGGCTGTAGTGTAGTTTCAGCTACTCAGGAAGCTAAGGCATGAGGATTGCTCGAGCTGAGGAGTTCAAGGTTGCAGTGAGCTGTGATGAGGCCACTGCACTCCACCCTGGGTGACAGAGTGAGACCCTGTCACAGGAAAAAATAAAAAAGGGAAAAGAGAGAGACATACTAACCATTCTCTCTATGTATTTTATTTAGATCTTGATTCAAATGAACCAACTAGTAAAAAGAGGGCATTTGGAGTTTTGTACCCTGATTAGAAATGAGACAGTATTAGGAAACTGTTGAAATTACTGAGGTCTAATAATAGTTTTGTGTTTTTGTTTTATTTATTTTTTAAAATAATTTATTTAATAAACATAGGTGAGATAAATCTCAATTACTTTGAATACCTTGATATATTTGTGTGTACATATATATCCTAGGTTTTAAAAAATGTAAATACTATTGTACAACACTGTTGTAATCTGTCGTTTTCATTGAACTGATTATTTTCAGTATTGTCCTCGACCATTAAATATTCTTCTAAAACTATTAGAGTCAGTTGTAGAGAAATTGAGTTTAATGCTTAAACCATGATTTTATTAATATTTAACTATTCCTTTATTGTTAAATAAATGACACTTACAATTTTAGATATTATAATGGAGCACTGTGATGGAAATCCTTCTAACTAAATCTCAACACATATCCTTCTTTCCTTAAAATAAATTTCTTGGAAGTGCCAAGGCAGTATATACCCCCAGTGTTTCAGATTACCTTTGCTTGTGTGCTTTGCTTAGGAAATGTTCTTAGCTTTCTTTGGAGAGGATTTCTTTTTCCTTCCAGAATCATAAGCTTCTTGAAGCCAGGACCCATATTGTCAGTTTCTTTTGTGCTTCATAAGTTTGTCTGGATATTCGCACAACTGTTCATTCTTCCCCTGATAGGAGTTCCTGTTTTAAAAATGAGAATATGAAGCACAGATGAAGTGGCTCATCTGTAGTCACACAGTGTTAATGAAAGCAAGACTGGGCCGGGCGCGGTGGCTCACCCCTGTAATCCTAGCACTCTGGGAGGCCGAGGCGGGCGGATTGCTCGAGGTCAGGAGTTCAAAACCAGCCTGAGCGAGACCCCGTCTCTACTATAAATAGAAAGAAATTAATTGGCCAACTAATACATATAGAAAAAAATTAGCCGGGGATGGTGGCGCATGCCTGTAGTCCCAGCCACTCGGGAGGCTGAGGCAAGAGGATTGCTTGAGCCCAGGAGTTTGAGGTTGCTGTGAGCTAGGCTGATGCCACGGCACTCACTCTAGCCTGGGCAACAAAGTGAGGCTCTGTCTCAAAAAAAAAAAAAAAATGAAAGCAAGACTTGTGCCCCGCCATTCTGTGAAGGCAGGCTAGTAGACTACTTGCCCAGCCTTGTAAGAGGAGTTTTGTAAAAGGTGTTAGAGGAAAGAGATTAACTCTAGTCTTGTGTTTTAAAAGCAAAGGCTTGTAGCGTAGACAGAACTGAGTTTTCATCCTAGCTGTGCCACACGTGGGTTTGTTGTCTTTGGCAAACTACGTGAAGTTGTGCCTCAGTTTCCGCTATTTGTAAAATGGTGGATAATAATAGCATCTACTTAACAGGGTGGCTGTGAGGAATAAATGAAATAATGCATGAAGTAATATATATGTTTGAAATGATTAGAGCAGCACCTGGCATGTAATAATGGCTTTATAAATAATTATTACTGATACTCTGGCTTTACTAGAATATGCTAATGCATCTAATCTCCCATGGTGATTGCGTATGGTAGGCAGTCAGCAAATGCTCGTTAAATGGTCAATTTGATTATATATTATAATATTTAATTTAACTCTTGAAGGCAAACTAGGTTACTCTTTTTATTCTGACTTGACCATTTGAACCCTGTAGAAAGGAATAGATTAGGCTTTCAATTTTTTTCTCCTTCCAGCTCTGTGCAACCAAATCCATTATGTATACAGCACCTACCCTAAGAGAGAGGATCAGGATCCCATTGAAATTATACTGTGCACCTACAGAGTTTCAGCAGATGTGTGAATATTAAGTTATTAATAACTAATTGGGTGCTAATTACATGCCCTGGAGTTCTTGGAGCTGATAAAGAGGTGTCACCTACTGTGTCAGGCCTCTGGCTTTTCAGCTCTGGAAAATCATTTTTGGCAGATGTGCCAAAGTTACCTCTGGAGCTTTAGGTTTTAAATATCATTTCCCACAAGTCTTTGTTTTATTTTTTTTGTGCCTTGTGGAAACTTCGTGTGAAACAGATGTGCCTTCCCATATGGAGAAATTCTATGTACCATTTTCCAACAAGGGAGGTGGCCAGTATGTGACCATAGTATTTCATCTCTGGGGAGACAGAAGAGTTAAATGAACTAAGAGAAGAACCCAGGGAAGAACTTAAATCTGTTCAAGGGAATTCAAGAGTGATTGTGAAGCCCAGAGTGGGTTTTGGTATGTTTTGGGACATAGCTCTGATCTTGAAGCTCTAATCTTTGAACTTGGATCTTGCAAGACGTAGCTCCAGCATTAAGGATATGCATCTCATGCTTGCTCCCTTCCCCTCAATCAGTTGTTCCATCTCTGTCCCAATTGGGAATACTTTGGCTTTCGTTAACTGGAATAAATCTTTGAGTTTGAAATCCTGGCTGCAAACCAGGATGCTAGGAATGTGATCTGCAATATCTAAGATTTATGCAACCCTGTAAAATTTAAAAGAGTTGTTTTGAATGAGATCATTATTGAAAATACTACCCTTTCCCCTTTTTCTAGTTACTTGTAAGCTCTAGATTGCTGGAACTCTTTGCCTCCTCCTTTGAATGGGCAAGATACTCATTTGTCTTACAGTCACATCCAGCAAGAAAAGAAGGTGTTGCTTTATGGTTGACAGGATCTATTTGCTGCTAGGAAGTTGTTAGGACATTAGGGCTGCCTCGTTTGCTTTGTCTTTTAAAATTAGCTTCATAAATGCACACAAGTGAAGAGCCTTCTGAGCTTGGATATTGCTTTTTCTCTTACCAAACTAAGAACATTAAAAAAAACTAAGCATTTCCAACCCAGGGATAAAAATATAAGTATAAGAGATATAAGGAAAAGCTGAAGATGAAAGTAAACAAATAGAAGCCCAGGCTTAGCAAATATTGACAACGATTAACACCTCTTACTGGTCAAGTTTGCCAAAAACCCAGTGTTTGAGTTGAGCCACAGAAAATAAAAACTCTCCCAGTTGGGATGTGGTTAATAGCTTTGTCCACACTCCACATACCCCTTCTGTGCTGTGCTTTTGCCTGCCAGCTGTCTGAAACCCCTTCCTGGGTTTTTTCTTGTTTTAAATTTTTAACCATAATAGTTGTATGTCTTTATAGGGTACATGTGATATTTTGATACAGGCATACAGTGTGAATTAATCAAAGCAGGGTAATTAGGTATTGCATTTCTTTTGTGTTAGGAACATTCCAGTTCTGTGGTTTTAGTTATTTTAAAGTACACCCTAACTTATTGTTGATTATATTCATTTGTCATGCTCTCAAATATTGTTCATTCTATCTAACTATATTTTTGCCCCCATCAGTCATCCCCACTTTATTCCCCCCTCCCCTCCCCAGCCTCTGGAAACCATCATTCTACTCTCTGGTAGGATCAATTGTTTTCAACATTTTGCTCCCACTTATGAGTGAGAACATGTGAGAGCATGTTGTCTTTTTGTGGTTGGCTTATTTCACTTACTGTTCTCCAGTTCCATCTATGTTGTTGCAAATGGCAGGATTTCATTCTTTTTGTGGCTTTATAATATTCCATTGTGTATATGCACCACAATTTCTTTATCCATTCATCCATTGATGGACACTTAGGTTGATTCCAAATCTTGGCTGTTGTGAATAGTGCTGCAGTAAACATGGGAGTACAGATACCTTTTGATATACAGAATTCTCCTCTTTTGGATATATACCCAGAAGTGGGATTTCTGGATCATATGGTGGTTCTATTTTTAGTTTTTTGAGGAACCTCCATACTGTTCTCCATAGTGGTTGCACTAATTTACATCCCCACCAATAGTGTATGGCTGTTTTCTTTTCTCCACATTCTCATCAATGCTCCTTATTGCCTGTCCTTTTGATAAAAGCCATTTTAACTGGGGTGAGATGATATCTTACTGTAGTTTTGATTTGCATTTCCTCGACAAATGATGTTGAACATATTTTCATATACCTGTTGGCTATTTGTATGTTTTCTTTTGAGAAATGTCTATTCAGGTCCCTTGTCCATTTTTAATTGGATTATTTGGGTTTTTTTGTATTGAGTTGTTGGAGCTCCTTATGTATTCTAGTTATCAGTCCCTTTTCAGTTGGGTAATTTCTCCCATCTGGTTGTCTCCTCACTTTGTTGATTATTTCCTTTGCTATGCAGAAGCTTTTTTAGCTTGATGTGGTCCCATTTGTCCAATTTTGCTTTGGTTGCCTGTGCTTTGGGACTATTGCTCAAGAAGTTCTTGCCCAGACCAGTGACCTGAAGTGTTTCCCTGATGTTTTCTTTTAGTAATTTCATAGTTTCAGGTCTTAGATTGAAGTCTTTAATCCATTTTGATTTGATTTTTGTATATGGGGAGAGGTAAGAGTGTAATTTCATTCTTCTTCATGTGGATATCCAGTCTTAATTTCTTCACTGACCCACTGATCATTCAGGAGCATATTGTTTTGTCTCCACGTGTTTGTATAGTTTTCAGTGTTCCTCTTGTTACTGATTTCTAGTTTTATTCCATTGTGGTCAGATTAAATACTTGGTATGATTTCAGTTTTCTTCGAATTTTTTGAGACTTGTTTTGTGGCCTAATGTATGATCTGTCCTTGAGAATGATCCACGAGCTCAGGAGAAGAACATGAATTCTGCAGCTGTTGGGTGAAACAGTCTGTCAATATCTATTAGGTCCATTTGGTCAATAAGGCAGATTAAGTCCAATGTTTGTTTGTTGATTTTCTGTCTGGATGATCTGTCCAATGCTGAAAGTGGAGTGTTGAGTTCTCAAATGATTATCGTATTGGGATCTGTCTTTCTCTTTAGCTCTGATAATATTTGCTTTGTATATCTTGGTGCTCCAGTGTTGAGTGCATATATATTCAGAATTTTTATATTCTATTGCTGGATTGACTCCTTTATCACCATATAATGACCTTCTTTGTCTCTTTTTACAGTTTTCATCTTAAAAATCTATGTTATCTGATGGAAGTATAACTATTCCTGCTCTTTTGTTTTCCATTGGAAATAGAATATCTTTTTCCATCCCTTTATTTTCAGTCTATGTGTGTCTGTGTAGGTGAAGTGGGTTTCTTGCAGACAACATACAGTTGGCTCTTATTTTTTTTATCCATTTAGCTACTCTTTGTCTTTTGATTGAAGAGTTTAGTGCATTCACATTCAGTGATAGGTAAGGACTTACTGCTGCCATGTTGTTGTTTGATTTCTGGTTGTATCTGTTGGAGGTTTTTCGATTTGAGGTTACCATGAGTCTTGCAAGAAACATTTTATGACCAATTATTTTAAACATATGACAATTGTGCTTGCAAATGAACAAATATAATAAACAAACAAGCAAAGAGAACTCTAACAGATTCTACCCTAATTTAACTCTATCCCCCATCCCCGTTTTTTAACTTCTCATTGTTTTCCATCTATATCTTTTAATACTATCTATCTCTGAAAATGTTGTAGTTATTTTTGATAGATTTGTCTTTTAGTCTTCCTACTCAAGATCTAAGTGGTTTATACACAATAGTTATGGCAATAAGAGTAGTCTGTATTTGTGTCCTTACTGTTAACCAGTGAGTTGTATACCTTCAGGTGATTTCTTAATTTTCATTATTGCCTTTTCTTTCAGATTGAAGAACTCCTTTTAGCATTTCTTGTAGGACAGATCTGGTATTGATGAAATCCCTCAGCTTTTGTTTGTCTAGGAAAGTCTTTATTTCTTCTTTATGTTTGAAGGATATTTTTGCAGGATATAATATTCTAAAGTTAAGATTTTTTTCCTTCAGCACTTTGCCATATGTGTAGATGTGTATAACCAGCACCACCAAATCAAGATACAAGACAGTTCTATCACCACAAAGATCCCTTGTGCTACCTCCTAATAGCCACCAGCCCCTCGTCCCTAACTTCCAGCAATCACTAATTTGCTGTCACTTCAAGAGTGTTAGAGAAATGGGATCATATATTACATAACCTTTTGGTACTTTCGCTCTTCACTCAGTGTAATTCCCCTGCCCCATCCAAGGTGCCTGTTCCTTTTTATTGCTGAGCACTAATCCGTGCTATGGATGTAGCTGTTTGTTTAACCATTCATCTGTTGAAGGACATCTCGACTTTTCCTAGTTTTCCTAGTTTGGGGATATTATAAATAAACCTGCCTGTGAACATTTGTGTACAGGGTTTTTGAGTGAACCTAACATTTCATTTCTTTGAGATAAATGCTTAGTTACTGGGTCATAATATAAACACATGTTTAGTTTTATAGGAAACTGCCAAACTTTACTTCTTAACTAGACACATGACAACTTAAATCAGCAGTGTTTGAACAGCTCTCGCTATCCTTCATTTTAGTCTCTTTTACACTATGGACTAAGTTTCTCAAAACAATAATGCAGTTCTCCTTCATACCATGTATTATACTAAGCACCGTACACATACTATGTAATTTAAGCCTCATGAGAACTCCCCAGAGAAGAAGGGTCAATACTGTTATTTCTCTAGAGAAGGAAACTGAGCCACTGAGTGTGTAATTAACTTGTTCAAGTTCGTCCACCTCATTAATAGTTAACGATTCCCACTGACTTTGGAGCTAGAGTTGTTAACTGCCTCACTAGGCTGCCTTTCTGAAACACCACTGAATGTTTGATGCAATGGATGCCTTGAGATTTTCCCCCCTAAAGTGTCCTTATTCTGATCGTGCGCTTCAAGGCCCACCTGTCCACCTGCTCTATCCCCATGTACCCATTCATGAGTCCTCTGCCATTTTGGATTTCATTTTTTTCTCTTGCTTTTGATGTGTTTGAAGCTCGAGATACTCTATAATTTTCACGGTAAGTCAAGGCTTAACGTTTGATGAAACTGGCCCTATGCATGGGGTCACCTGAGAATACCCTAACAGTGAGATTCGTAAAGGAAACTGTTGCAGGGTGTAGTGGACCACACCGGGGCTGGAGACTTTCTGAGATTAAATTGGCATGGATTTGTAAACATAGTTGTAGATGTGTTATACATCCAATCCTTATTTCATGAGCAAGGTCTCATAACTGAATCTCAGCTGGACTTGTCAGTATACACCTGCTGTGGATTCCCTGGCATCTCCAAGGAACTCGTTCTTTCCTTCTTGAATGCCCCCGTGTTCAAGGTACCGTCCTGATGTGAGGATCCAGATGTAAGACACTTAGCCTGCGCCCCTAGCAGGGCACACGTGCTCATCACAAGGTGGAATGAAAACTGGGCAGCAAAAGAGAGATTTTGTTCAGGACTTACACATCTTAAAATAAATCAGTTCCTCTATCCTGAGACCAAAATATGTCATTTTGTGTCAGCAGCTAAATGCAGGGTGTTTGAGTGGTGTGACCCCCGGGCTAACGCACCAAGGAATGTCTAATGGATGCTCCTCCTAGGCTGGCTTCTGCAGAACACACAGGTTTTGCTGCCATGTGTAATACATTCAAGGAGAAGGGGATAGGGATTTTTCTATTAGGTTCTGTTACCCTGTATTGGAAGAATAATGGCATATTGCTTGAATGTTTCCCAAGAGAATGTTTTCATGTGCTGCTTGTATATTTCAAGCTCCAAATAAGAAGAGTAATGATGGTGGTGGTTGTGGTAGGGGCTGGTTAGTGAATCCCCAGTTTATTGATTCTGATCTTTGTTGAAGCAATTGTTTATTTACATAAAAAAAAAGGATGCCAAAATTTACAAAAACCCACAAGATTAAAGAGGACAAAAATGAAAGGATGCCTCTTCCTTGAACTATCTTAGGAAATCTGAAAGTTAAGAAATGCATACAGGTTTAATATGGTATAGCAATGGTAATGTTAAAGAGCAATCCTATATGAGTTTATTACCAAGAATAAAACACCTAATGGCAACTTTGGGCTTGTCTCAATTTGTTTTGCATTGTTACAGCAGTATACCTGTACTGGGTAATTTATAAGCAATAGAAATTTATTTCTCATAGTTCTAGGGGCTGGGAAATCCAAGATGTAGGTACCGGCAGGTTCGGCTGTCTGGTAGGGGCTGCTCTCTGCTTCCAAGATGGCACCTTATTGCTGTGTCCTCCAGGAGGAGGATGGCTGGGTCCTCCCAGGCAGAAGTGAAAGGGTAAGCAAAGGGAACATTGCCTGAATCTTCTTTTATAAGGACCTTGATCCCCTTCACAAGGAAGGGAGCCCTTGTGGGTTAATCACCTCTTAAAGGCCCACCTCTTAATACATTGATTACACCTGAATTTGGAAGGCACACAGTCAAACCATAGCAGGGCTCAGTCAGAATGATACAACTGGGATTTATTGGTTTAAGTAGAGTGCAAGATACTTTGCCTATAGCTTGACCCCTGAGAAATGGGTTGTCTTATTTTATAGATGGGCAAACTGACACTTAAGAAAGTTTTAGTTACTTGCTCAAGGTCATGTGACTGGTGACAGGGCTTGAAATTGGGTAGAGGCTGAGTTTGGGGTTTGGATCCTACTTTGTTACATCCCTGAGTGCAAATGTTTCCCGTTTGTCAAAAGCAGACTATAAAGAGCACCTTTTACAAACAGTAGCCTGAAGGTCTAATAAACATGGCACTGGGTTTTACTGCTAACCTTAATAGGGGGCATCTCTGGATTTTCTCTCTCTCCCTCTCCCTCTCCCTCTCTCTCTCTCTCTCTCTCTCTCTCTCTCTCTCTCTCTCTCTCTCCCCCTCTCTCTCTCCCTCTCTCCCTCTCTCCCTCCCCCATCCTTAATTCTCCCCAAAGGAAAATAAAACCCATAAGCACCAGGGATTACAGTGCTTGGTAATTGTTTTCCTCCTGTATAAATGCAGTGACACATAGTGAAAGCGTGAAAACCAGAGCTGTATGCTGCTGCCAAGAAATTATCTCTTAATGCGCAAGGGTTACAGAACTGAATCAAGGAAGCCAAGGGTGCGGGCTCCTGTACTGTAATCCTGAAAACGTCGAATGCCAGCACAGTATTGTGGAATTGGCCATTGCCACGCACCCGGGAACACCAGTGGGAATGTGTAATACAAGATTTTTGTGGAATGAGACTCGTGTTCGAAGAACATAGTGTCGAGTTCTTGCACAGAACTGTTGAGAAGCAGCCAAAAAAGAGCTCACGAATGATTGAGGTCTGGCCAGGATAAGGGAAAATTGGCACCTGATTTCATTAGATGCAATAGCTATCCAACGCTTGGATGCGCCTGTGGTTTTCATAAGGAGGATCCTAAGATCTCTGAGTGATGTCTGAACACGGAAGAAGTTTTCTGCTAGAGCCCACGTGTTCCTAACCAGCAGTGTTCTTTTCCAGGGAATGAATGTTTCCCAACACTCTTGTGGAAAATTTAATCAAATTAAATAAACATTTGCATCATCAAACGCATAGTCAAGTTTTATTTTAAAATTTATTAACGTGCTTGTTTTCATTTTCCAATGTGACCATTTTCAATCGTTTGAACTCTTACTTTGCAAACGAGTTCCTTTGTGAAATGTGTGCATTTGGAAGGGTCTTTCCCCCGTTTGGCTTTATTGCTTGCTTTGCTCGTTTACTTGATGTTGTAAACTAATTTTAACTATCAATAAAAGTTTTAGCAATCCTATTTACATCTGAACAATGATGCAGCAATTTGAACCTATATTTTTTGCTGCGAAGTTGTCTAGTAAAAAGTTTATATGACTCTGCTGACTCTAATGGCTCAGATAAATTACACATTTATCTGTGTGTGTTTATATTTCTTTCTTCACTGCCTACACTTTTAGAACCCTATTCATCAACCTCAATTATATGGTTCTATTTGGACACTCTTCTTTCTTTCTTTTTTTCTTTAAAGGAAAAACATAATTTCTATATGCTACCAGATGGGTATGTTGGCTGTAAGAGAAAAATCCCCCAAATACTTAAGAAGCCATCTGGTATCTTGGTAGGGTTTAGTCGATTAAGTTTTTGTGTATTGATTTTCAGTCTCAGCGTAGGTAATCTTACCCTCTTTGGATCTCTATGCTCTAAAAGAAAGTTGTAGTTTATATTTTGTCCCATTGTTAATCTTTCTTTTAATTTTTTTTTATTTTTTAGCAATTTCACACACACATAAAAATCTATGATAGATAGTAGCAGCTATTTATGTCCTCATGTAGTTGTCAGTTGAACAGGACTCATGAGGTCAGAGGACTAGGCTTGCTTTGCAGGACAGAGGTTTCTCCAGCAGGTAATAATGGGTCCCTGTAAGAATTAACTTACCCTGGATTCACTGGTATTGAGCTTGAAGCTAAGCAGTTTCCCCATGCACCCAACATGCACCCACATGTCGGAAGTTTTTTGCATATATATGTTGAACTTGGCAGGCCACCTGATAATACGGCCCTTCTTATATGTCTTGGGCAGTGTTAGAAGCTTTATATACATCGATCCATATGAGTCATATAAGAATTAAATAGTACCATGGTCCTCATTCTGCACATGCAGAGTATGTTAGCCATTGGTGGGACTGAAGTTGGAATTTCATCTTTCATGCAACTCTGTTCTCTGACAGCACCCTTGGGGAGACCCTGCTTTGTGCCATGGACCATGCTGTGGTGAAGGCATGTTCAGAGGAACAGATGCTCCCCTTCTCTTGTTATTCTAGAAATAGTATTTTGAGTATTGTTAATAATTTTTCTTCTTATATTTAAGGCAGTCCTCAGGCTCCCCACTTTATAACAATATATGATTTTTATTCCAATACCTCTAAACAGAGTTTCTGAACCTCAACACTACTGACATTTTGGGGCCAGAAGATTCTATGTTTTTAGAGCTGTCCTGTGCATTGTAGGAGGTTTAGAGGTGTTCCTGGCCTCTGCCCACTCGGTGCCACTAGCATCCCCCTAAGTTGGTACAACCAAAAGTATCTCTAGAGGTTGCCCAATGTCCCCTGGGGGGCAAATGTGCCCCCTAGTTGACAACCATTCTTGTAAAGTAACTGCCAGCTATTTGTCACTGGGGGAAAGATCAGAAGCCTGTTTGGGCAGCTGCCGAGTCTCTGTCAAAGTGCCATGAAGGGAGATTTACAACACAACCACTCGATATCGTGAGGGTAGAAGTTCTGCCAAGCAACAAATTTATATTCATTATAGAACACTTAATAAGTACATATAAGACAGGGGAAAGGCAACTTTTTAAAAAGTACTATAAGCAAAAAAAAAAAAAAAATTAAAAAAAAATCATCTCACCATCTAGAAATAAATGCAACTTGATGATTCTTGTAGTTTTTCCCCGCCGTGTGTATTATGTATGGGAGAGACAGGCTGTGTATACAGAGACGGTCGAGACATCCTGTCTGTGATGTTTTGCAATCTGCTTTTTCACTCTATATTGTGAACATGTCCCCGTTTCTTTGAATCCCCCTTTTCAGCATAGTTCATAATACACTTGTGCCCTGTTCCTCTTCAGTTTTAATAGCTGCAATGGTAATCGTCAATGGGCCACTGTCTAATTATCTGTCATTTTGATGCTGGATTTGTTTTTGTTCTTTTTTTTCCTATCCTAAATAATACTTTGATTTAGTCCCAAATATTTATTTCTACTGTATTATGTGCCAGGCACTCCTATTTCAGATACCTGGGATAGAGCAGTAAACAAAGCCAATTCCTGCCCTCATGCCATCTTACAGCCCAGCTGCGTACTTGAAGCTAAGTCATTGCATCTATCTTTGCTTTGTTGGGATTCATCGTGCCCTGCTGTTTCTCATGTGTTGTCCCTACCCTTTTCAACTTTCTTTGCTCATCAGGGAACCTCTTCTTGCATTAGGGCCCAGCCTCTGTGAAAGGGAAGCTCTAGAATCTACTGCCCGTGAAATTAGAATTACCCTTGGCTCCAGCTGCTCCCAGTTGCCCAATGGGAGCAGTGCAGCGCTTGGGAGGCACAGCGGGCATGGCATTATGTGTCCTTCTTGGGCTCTTCCACGTCGGTGAATTGCTTAATCTCCTCAGATCTCAGTTTACTCCTGTGCTTCTTGTTGTGAGAATTAGATCAGATGTGGCACTAGCATCTGCTGTGGGGTCTGGGATGTGGGGACCACGCGAGAGAATAGAGGCTGCCCTTGTTCTTTACCTACCCATCCTGTAGGAAGTCTTGTGAGTTACAGTTTCTATGAGTATCTCCTGTGGCCAGACTCTTGACACGTGTCCTCAAGTCCTCACAGCACCCTCGGGGGATGTAGGGGGCGATTCTGGCAGGCTTGAGGCTCCGTGGGTAGGTGAGATGCACATTTACAAATCTTTCCGGTCTGTTGACCATTCTCTCCTGGGTTCTTGCATGTAGCCCTGGGCTTTGTGGTTTGAACTGACTGCTGGTGACAGAGGAGGCCTCACCTATGCTTGATTATTAGTTTGTTGAGATGTGGAGCGGAGTCCTTGTCACCTAGTCATCCTTTACGTGGAATTGTTGGGTCTCTGAGTCCCGTGCCCAGCCTGGCCCAGCCAGAGCTGTGCAGGGACACAGCACTGCCTCTCGATGGAAAATAGATGTTGTCTCCTTCTCTCCTGTTTGTCCATATCTCATCATTGATTATTGTCTTCCCAGCATTGGACCATATTTGTAAGTTACATTTTTCACTTGTTGACCTGTTCATGATCTTCCTCAACCCTGTAGGGTAAGATCTTCTGGGATTGTTATCAGTTTTATTCATTCTTGTATCACATGGTCCTAGAGCAGTGCCTGGCATATAGTAGGTGCTTAAAAATATGGATTGCATGAATATTATCATTGACACATCTCAGTCAAGGAATATCAGTTATACTCAGTCATTTTTCTCAAAGGTGTCTTCAAGTTACTTGTGCTAATGGATGGTTGCACATTTTGACTATTTCACTCTTAAGTATAGGCACCATTTATTTCATGAAAGGATTTGCTTCCTTTCCTAAGTATGTCAGCATCCCTCATCCTATACAAAAGGTGAGGTGTCACAGAAGTGGTCTTGGTCTCAGGGATTAGCAGATTTAGAATGGAAATGCTTCCCCAGTCCCCAATTTACATGTGAATAGTTAAGAGCTGACAGTCCCACAAAATGAGCAATAACCCGGGAAGGCATCTTGTGATGGGTGAATTTCCAGAGGAAAGAGGAGGCACAGTCTGAGATACCAGTGTCAGTGACTTGGTACTAACACCAGTCATTCCCCTTTGGCGACATTATTTTTAAAATTGACTTTTAGGGACTTCTCCGAGTGTATTCTTTTTTTTTTTTTTGAGACAGAGTCTCGCTTTGCCGCCCAGGCTAGAGTGAGTGCCGTGGCGTCAGCCTAGCTCACAGCAACCTGAAACTCCTGGGCTCAAGCAATCCTGCTGCCTCCGCCTCCCAAGTAGCTGGGACTACAGGCATGTGCCACCATGCCCGGCGAATTTTTTTTTTTTCTATATATATTAGTTGGCCAATTAATTTCTTTCTATTTATAGTAGAGATGGGGTCTCGCTCTTGCTCAGGCTGGTCTCGAACTCCTGAGCTCAAGTGATCCGCCCACCTCAGCCTCCCAGAGAGCTAGGATTACAGGCGTGAGCCACCCTGCCCGGCCTGAGTGTATTCTTAGTTCAACCTTTTAACAGTTCATTTACCTGGTTTATTTGATGGATTTGGGATTTAGAATCTATAGGAGTCTGGAAGGTTAATTTTGCTTTTTAGGAGATGGGTTGCCTGAGTCATGTCCAACATTCTTGTATATTGAAGATATTTTCCTGAGTTTCTTGTTCTTTGCTTTCTGGTCTCACATCCTTTAAATGTTTTTATTTATTCCCCAGATATTTATTTGCAACTTTATGCCAGGCACCAGGATAGAGCAGTGAACAAAACAGATCCCTGTCCTCAGAGAGCTAGGACACAAGCAGGGGAGAAGTGATTTTTCTTCTCACCTACCACAAAGTTTGTGGCTGAGATCCCTATAACAAAAGACGGATTAATAAGAGAAAAGTTTTGCATGCCATGGGAGCCTTCAGAAATGAAGACCCAAAGAAACAAGGAAAATTGTATTTTCATGGACAGTAGTGTCAAAGTATGATCGCAGGACAGAAGGGTATTGTCTGGTGGTAATAAACTAGGGGTACGCAAGGCCTGTGTGTTCAGTTTCTTCCTGGCGTTTCTGTATCTTCAGCGGTGAGGCCATTTCTTTCCTCCAGGTACAGGGAGGACTCATGGAAGGGGAGGGGCTTATGATGTATTTTCAGGGGAAGATCAGTTAGGCTTATGACTGGCTTCAGGGGAGAAGGGGTGAAAGATGGTCAGAGAGACCTTCCTGCTTCTGCTATTCTCCCAAATGCCAAGGTGCCATATTGTGGGGTAGTGTGTCCTAAACCCCAGCATATGCTTGTAGCTAAATCACTATATATGTCTTTGATTTGTTTTCTTGGGAGTCATTGTGCCCTAATGTTTCCTGTATATGCCTTCCCCTATTCCTCCAACTTTCTTTGCTCAAAACGCAATCAATTAATTAAAAATGAAATGAATTGAGCAAGCTCTAAAGCAGTTGTTCACCACTGAGCATTTAGATTTCCCTCCCTTAAAAAGTGCTGTTGGTGTGGCTGCTGAGCGTGGAGGCTGGTTCTCTTTGTCCCTCTGTTGATCAATAGCAGGCATCAGCGGGGAGGATGCTTTGTACTTTGCTTGTTAAAAAGAGGGCTGCTGAGTGGCCAGGGTCAGCTTGGCCCTGGCTGTGCTGCTGGTGGTGACATGAGTGTGCACTTGGACAGCGGTCATAGGGCTTCCCTGGGCACTCACAGTGGGTGCCCTCCCCACGGATAGGCAGCTCCATGAAGAAGAGGTTTGACAAATACAAGAGCTCCAGGCCGTGGGACGAGATGCAAAGAGGACCTAACTCTAACTTCCCGATTTGGAGTCTTCATGCACTGTTTATCTCGAATCAGATCATTCTTCGGACGTATACTTGGCCATTTGATTGGCTTAAAGCTCAGGGGCTGTGAAAGGTGCCAGAATGGGAATGTTCTGGCCTGGTCCAAGCCAGGTACCAGTGCCTGTGTGTTTGAGGCTTGTCACACTGCAGCCAGTCATTATGGATTCAGATATCCCTGACAGGAGGGTGTTCCAGGAGAGTGACTAGGTGAGGTTCCAGGAGCAGGTACAGGGTTAGAGGAGGCAATGCACAATCACGATTGAGAGCTTGGTCGATCCTGCAGTCAGGTAGCTGTGGGTTCAAATACCAGCTCTGCCGTTAACTATTTTTTTGTGACCCTGGTAACGTTGGGTAACAATGTGAGCTCATTTCTCCATCTTTAAAATAGGATCTAAAGTCTAACTTTAGCTCCTTGGTTTCTGTTCTGCCCACCTTCATCCCCATCACACGTTTATGTTCAAATCTTGTTTCCTTTCTGTCACTCCTGAGATAAGTGTATGATTTTTTTGTTTGTTTGTTTATTTCCCCAACCTACAAGTTCTTTGAGAGTCAGGGATTTGACTCATCTTGTTCACTCTCTGCATCAGCACTGAGCACCTAAAAAGTAAAGTATTTATAGGATGAAAGGATGAGTTTGCTAGAAGCTTGTTGTCACGATCTTGTGCTCTCTGGCTCATATAATTTTTCTTTTTGGCCCCAGCCAGGAAAAGATCATCTTCGAGTAAGAGCTCAGTAGTATATACCTGTAAAGTTTTAGACCTTATAGATTCTGCGCACCATGCCCTGAGCACTTACCTCCTGAGTCTGTTTTCAGAGCAAGAGTGCAATGCTTGTGCTCACAGCTTGCTTTGGAGGAATGTGTTTTGGAATTGTTGCTGACAGCTTTCCACTCCAGAGCATGAGCTGTACTGTATTTTCTCCTGCCCCTGCCCCGTCCTCTGCTCCCCTTTTCCAGACAGGGCCCAAAGCCTGGCAGGGGTGCCCTGGGGCTCCTTCAGCCCGAAATCCTCACTGATCTCTGCTTTTAAGGGCCTTGAGCCATGGCCCAATGAACATCAAAGACAGAACGCTGATTGTTTTATTCTTGTAGCTCCAAAGCTGTCAGTCTGATTAGAAGTTCTCAGGGCTTCATACACGCACACAAAATGTATGTTTTCTTTCCTTGACAAAGGCTGGGATCGTGCAAGTCCAAACAGTGCTGCTCAGTTGAGTATTTTCTAGTTCAATTTTCGGGAGCTCTTGACTGTATTCTGCTTCATTGGGGAAGAAGATGGGTTGATGAAACCGTGTCTGCTGCTGCTGCTTTTTTTTTTTTTTGAGACAGAGTCTCACTCTGTTGTCTGGGCTAGAGTGCCATGGCGTCAGCCTAGCTCACAGCAACCTCAAACTCCTAGGCTCAAGCTATCCTCCTGCCTCAGCCTCCCGAGTAGCTGGGACTACAGGCATGTGCTATCATGCCTGGCTAATTTTTTCTGTATATTTTTAGTTGGCCAATTAATTTCTTTCTTTTTTTAGTAGAGATGGGGTCTCACTCTTGCTCAGGCTAGTTTCGAACTCCTGACCTTGAGTGATCCTCCTGGCTCTTGTCCTCCCAGAGTACTAGGATTACAGGTGTGAGACACCATGCCTGGACTCCTGTCTGCTTCTTGAAAGTAAAAAAGCCTTTGCAGGTTTCTCCAGACAGTGGGATGGAGTAGGAAGGAGGGTCACAAGTTAGGAGACTGGGTCTTGATTTCGAGCTTTCATTCCCCACAAAAGCTTGGGCAGATAAACATTTTTTTTTAAAACCTTTTGAGTGCCAAGTTTCTTCTTTGCTTAAAGACTATATTGGATTCAGTATGGTGTAGCCAGTAGATTTCATTTTGATGTCATTACTGATTAATAGGTAGAGACTGTTTAGAACACTGTGTTCAGAATGATTCTGAAGTCATATCTGGGCTAGGTGGGAAAGTGTCATAATAGACTTATTATTGATGGTAACTTATTTTGGTAAACTGTTTACTAGTCTTTTTTTTTATCATTAAAAAACCCTTATTATGAAAAACTTTATTTACTAGTCTTTTATTTCTGGATGTGATATAAAGTTTCTTGTAAAAAGAAATTCATTTAACTAGAAGAAATGAATTGAATTTTAAAAATAAGAATAAATTAGAGTATAGGGGATGTGTTTATGTAGCAGAAACTTTGAACATACTATAAGAAAGAGTGAGGCCAGGTGCGGTGGCTCACGCCTGTAATCCTAGCACTCTGGGAGGCTGAGGTGGGCGGATTGCTCAAGGTCAGGAGTTCAAAACCAGCCTGAGCAAGAGCGAGACCCCGCCTCTAGTATAAATAGAAAGAAATTAATTGGCCAACTAAAAATATACAGAAAAAATTAGCCGGGCATGGTGGCACATGCCTGTAGTCCCAGCAACTCGGGAGGCTGGGGGAGGAGGATCGCTTGAGCCCAAGAGTTTGAGGTTGCTGTGAGCTAGGCTGACGCCATGGCACTCTAGCCTGGGCAACAAAGAGAGACTCTGACTCAAAAAAAAAAAAAGTGAAGTTCTGGAAACATTGTTTTGGGGGTTTTAATGCAGTTACAGTTTGTTGTGATTTTTTTTTTGTTTTTGTTTTTTTTTTGAGACAGAGCTCACTTTGTTGCCCAGGCTAGAGCGAGTGCCGTGGTGTCA
>VSMD01001227.1:0-20551 GCA_008750895.1 Mirza zaza | reverse complement strand
CCCTCTCTCTCTCTCTTTTCCCTCCCACCCTCCACCCTCACACCCTCCTCCCACCCCTCTCCATCCAGCCCTTCTCCCCCACCAACCCAGAGGCACAGATCGTGTTACTGGGGTTCCCTCGAAAGAGGGGCCATCCCCAGCCCCGAGTGCCTTGAAAGACTTCCAGGGGCAGCGCAGGAGCTCCAATCGCAGGACCCCAGCGCTCCTCCTGAGCAGCGCAGGAATGAGACCCCCACTTCCAGGCACAGGCGAGCAAGCCTGCCACAGAAGAAGGAATTGTTAGGGCTCTTACCTTTTTTATGAGGAGAAATTCTGGAGAATCATTTCAGAAACTGAGGGGGGAAAGTGAATGAAGACAAAAAAGACCCTTTTCCTGCAATCCCTGGCCTCCTGGTATCAAGACACCAGGACAACATCAAAGCAACTTAGGGGGAACACTTTAGGGGCCTATTGTCTGCTCTGGTCTGATCTGTTTTTCTTCTGACTCCCCCTCTTGCTGCGGTGACACTTGGTACGGCCCAGGCATTCATGCCAAGTAGCTTTCACACATGGAAGCTTGTCTCAAGCAATTGCTGACAAGCCACAAACAAGACATTCTCCCTCCCTTCTCCGCCCCCCCCCCACTCCTCCCCCCTCCACCTTTTCCTCCTCCCCTCTTGTCTCCCCTCCTCCTTTCTTCTGAATGCAAACTAAAACTCTCCAGTGACAGGCAGGCTCGCAGGCTTGGCCTAGCTGTGCACGCAGACACACACACACACACACACACACACTCTCTCTCTCTCTCTCTCTCTCTCTCTCTCTCTCTGTCTCACGCAAGCAGCTCAGCTAGTTGCTGCTGCACTGGTAGAGTTAAGAGACAGGAAAAAGCCCAGGCTGAGTTGGGGGCAGGGAGAAAAAGAGAGGGAGAGCGAGAACGGAGAGCCGCCTCCTGTGTCCTAGTAAAATGGCAGAAGAGAGGTGAGCCCTTTGGAAAAACAGCACTGGCCACACACGTGTGCACACATACACAGACTCGAGGCCATCTGAGCTCCAGGAAGAGTGAAATAAATGACCCGACAAAGGAAAAAGCAAAGCTCCATCAGCTTGAGATTGGGGGAGTGGGCAGATAAGAGCGTGGGTGGGTGGACTCAAGACTGGGGTTTCTGTTGCACGTTTAGATGGTTTTTCTTCTTTAAAGGGAAATTTGTTCCCTAAGGATCTTCTCTTCCTTCACTGCATAATTGAGCATAGACCTAAGCTACTAGTTAAAATAAGACCATGAAATGTGTAAATGTGCGAGTAAACTTAACTGTAGGTTCAACTTGTACCCAGGATATTTTTAAAGCGAAGCATTTTTTTTAGCAGAAACCCTAGAGAGCAGTAGCAAGGAGAGTAGTAACAAGTAGTGTAAACTATGAGAGCTGTGAAGTGTGATGCTAAAGTTACTGATTGCCAGGCTGCTGGAATTTATGGAGGGTGGGCCTGTGAGTTGGAGGGGGAAGGGTGAGTCTCTGTGAGCTGTTTTCTAGGAATAAGGGGGGAATGAGGTAGGATAATGAATATGGCAAGAAGCAAGCAGGAATTTGATTGGTGTGGAGAGAGGAGGTGGAGGGTGTAAAGGAGGGGCAGAGAGAGAGAGAGAGAGAGAAACAACACTGCATTAAAAAAAGAAGAAAAATGGAAGCCCAGAGATTGAAACATGAGGAGTAAATGAGATGGCAAAGAAAGGCATAAAATGTGAGCAAAAAGGAGCACAAAGGATGTGCAAATTTGCAGATGGCATAAAATCAAGAGGGCCAATTGCGATCAGGAGGAAGGACAGGATGATTACATGACATTCATATTTTTAGCATGTTTTGGAGTCACAGACCTAATAAGGTCCTCCTCCGCCTAGGCCAGAGAGTTACCCCAAGATACTAGCCTCTGAATGGAAGCTCAGCTTCTAACTAGTGCTAAATCAGATACATATTTTCACATGAAGATTATTTGTACTCTATTCCTCAGAATCTTCCTCCACAAAATGGAAATGATGTGAACGCACATCACTCATTTCTTCATAGGTGTGCAGTAAGGAATAAATTATGACTTCTTTTACACTTAGTACTAGCTTAATGGCTTGTCACTACCTAAAACTCACCATATCAAAGACACATTCTTATTCCTGTTACTTTTTTCTCTTAGCTTGCTTCTCCATTATCCTCCGTCCCTGGAGCTGCTTGTTTGTCCCGACTCCCATTAACGATGACAATGGTGGTGATAATAATAATATTAATTACTTTTTATTGAGTATTTTCTTGATTCTCAGTATTTTCCCAAACATTTATACCATGAAATAATTTCTATTAAGGCCCTCTCCACTTATAGATGATAAGAAATGAGGCATAGAGAGGTTAAGTAACTTGTCTGAGGTCACACAGCAAGGTAGAGGTAGAGCTGGAATCAAACTGAGGTCTGTGTGATTCCAGAGCCCCAGCATTTGCTCACCACATTATGCCCTCTCACTAGACTACCACAGCTACTCCAAGTCCAGTCAGCCATACAAGTGCACTGTTTCCCTCTGTACCCTAGGGCTGGGTTTGGATCTTCTCACTTTGAGCAGGGTGGGGGGGACTTCTGACTTCCCTTTAACAGGCTACTGACTCACATCTACTTCTAAGTGGTGGTGACTCACTATACACAATGAGGCCTCCTAGGCAAGAATTGCATAAAGGGTCAACTTAACCTTTAATGACTGCACTATTTTCAGATTGCCAGGCAATGAAGAAAGGCAGCTAAGACTACAAAAGCTACCCTTTTTTAAATATAAAAATGTGTTTTAAAAAATAAAAAAAAAGTAAACTTAAAAACACCTATAGGTATTGATGATAATGACGATGATGACAACTTTTACTAAGCACTTGCATATATTAACCCCATAAGGTATAAACTACTAGTATTTCTATTTTCTAGATAAAGGAGGTGAGGCACAATGGTTAAGTAACCTGTTAAGGTCACTCAGCCAGGAAGTGGTGGCTGAGATATGGCCCCAGGCAGTCTGCCTTTCTGGACACCGTGACCACCACTATGCTGTATTGCTAAGGAAGCAAAAAAAGTGGTTCCAATTATTCAAGTGAAAATCTAAATGCTCAAGGGGAGAAAGAAGAGAGAGGGAATCATAATCCTAATATTTTCACATGTAATTTTAAATCTTATGACGTCTCCTATGAGTAGCTAATGAAGAAGGAAGCATGTGCCAGGGCCCCAAAATGGCTCTAACGTTCTAGTTCCTCCACAGTCCCACTTGGCAGAGGACAGAGAATGCCAAGCCTCTGGGCCAGAACATGTTGGTAGGAACACCAGGTCAGACTCTCTTGCCTCTAGCACTGATGGTTTCCACCTGCCAACTCTAAAGAGAAAGAGAAAAAAAGAAAATCCAAGTGGAAAAGCCAGCAAGGTCAATGCATGAGTGTTTCTAAGTTTACAAGACTTCTAAGTGCTAAGCATAGAGTCCAGAAGAAAATGCTAGATTCTTGGGCAGAAGACCTGGAATCTAGTGCTGGTTCTACACCCATCAGTGTGTGAACCTGGGCCTCGCTGTCTGAGCTTTGTTTCCTCAAACGTGAAGTAGGCTAATGACATTAGCTCTAAAACCCTTTCCTGCTCTGAAATGCTATCATTCTAATGGTCGTCTGGTGATCAGGGAAAGCTTGAAGCCCAGGTAGCTGATACGACGTGTGTTTGGGCACATGCATGAGCATGTGTGCTGGAGAGGGTGGTGGCATAAAGGGATAGAGCGAGAAAGAGCCTAGCTGGGCTGCTCTGCCCATATTATGACACTGCTCTTCCAAAAGGCCTTCTGTGTCACCCATTTTTCACTTTATTTTGTTTCACTGCTAGAGTTCCCACCCATTACAAATTCACTTATGTTAATAATCTTTTTAAAATGCAAACAGCTCTATAAGGGATAAGGGAAATTAGCCTTTCATACTTCAGTGTGAATTATTTCATTAGCCTACCTTTCTGCAAACATCCAAGTTCATTTCAAATAGCTATTTATTTATGTATTTATTTAGAGACAGAGTCTCACTCTGTTGCCCAGGCTAGAGTGCCGTGGCATCAGCCCAGCTTACAGCAACCTCAAACTCCTGGGCTCAAGTGAACCTCCTGCCTCAGCCTCCCAAGTAGCTGGGACTACAGGCATGTACCACCATGCCCGGCTAATTTTTTTCTGCATATTTTTAGTTGGCCAATCAATTTCTTTCTATTTTTAGTAGAGACAGGGTGTCGCTCTTGCTCAGGCTGGTCTTGAACTCCTGAGCTCAAATGATCCACCCGCCTCAGCCTTCCAGAGTGCTAGGATTACAGGTGTGAGCCACCGCTCCTGGCCCAAATGGCCATTTAGATTAGAGGATGAAGAGGAAAAAATAAGGGAAGCAGGTAGATAGTTTTGGAGCTTAGAAGACTTTGGTACAAGGCAGGCCTGATTTCAGAGTTGCTCAGAGCAATAGAAAGATAGGGGACACTAGGAGACAAGAGAACAGACTATAAAGAGGTGAGGAGACACGAAAATCAAAGACTTTAAGAAGCAGAAGGATCCATGCTTCTGGATCTTTCTCCACATTCCCTTTCCTCTTGTCCCTGCATCTGGCACAGGCTCATGATAGGTTCCTATGGACTCCTTAGGGGACTTAAGTTTCATGAAAATATGGGAAAAATGCTCAGATTTCCAAACATTCATCTTAAAAATTAATTAACAAAAAACACAGCCCATTCGTAATGTGATACCTACCTACATGTGTGTATATTTAACTGTGGGAAAGAATGTGGGAGTGGGACAAATGAGGCTTCTCTTTCCTCCACATTCCTGAAAAGGTGAATTGTCTGACATAAAGGTGAGAATCGAGCAGAAGATCAAGAAACAGATTTCAAGATTTACCAAGATAAAGCAACAAATTGGAGGCAGGCAAGATTAGAACTTCCCTAACCTGAAAATATCCACCTCTTCTAATAATCGATGAAATAAATTATAGAAAACATGGCATTCCCCAGTGATTAAAAGGCAGGATGAAGTTGATGCGTTCTAGAATTGAAAGATATCAGTGTGCTTACAAGCAAAATGACCTTGGTCAAGTCTTTTAACCTTTCTGAGTCCCAGTTTCCAGTGAATTACCATGTACGTAAGCTTTATAAACAGTAAAGTGCTATACAAATTTTAGCTGGTGACATACAATAAAAATAATGTGTAAGAAGAATAACGGCACTAACTATGTGCCAGGCATGTTCTTTACATGCATTGTGTCATTTAACCCTCATGGCTCACACGGTAAGGAGAGTACTACTGCAAGGACACAGTAGAACGTGGTATTTATGAACTTGGTCTCCAGAGCCAGACACAGATGACATTGAGTTAAATGCTGTGCCACTCTGTGATTTTGAACAAGTTACTCAACCTTTCTGAGCTTCAATTTCTTCATTTATAAAATGAAGATATTAATAGTACCTTCCTCATGGGATTATTTTGGGGATGAAATGAGATAATGAATGCATGTGACATAATTAGCACAGTGCCCAGCACATAAAAAGTCATAAACAAATGTTAGATGTTATATTGGTTCTCATTTCACAGCCTTGCTGCTAGTAAGCACTTCGCCCAAGGTCACACAGTTCATAAATAGAAGGGGCTCAAACGTGGTTCTGTTTGACCCAAAGCCCCTGCTTTTAACTGCTTTTTTATTTGTCTATCTTGCCATTGATTTTTCTGACCCACAGATAATTGAAGCAACATACTAATTATCATCATTTGTTTTGCCTTTATTAGGTTGCCACTTGAACTGTTAGTCTGTAACCATAAACGCTCAAGGAAAATATTTTCTATAGAGGGCATCTTAGAGAAATGATATTATTATTTTAAAATATTATTGTAAAAGACCCCTCAAAGTAATCCATAGTAGAGTTCAAGCCTCTCAGAAAAACATGGTGACACACTCGTGATTTAGGACTTAAAAATTATTCGTTTAAATTTCATCTTCTTCTCTTTTAAGCTGAGCTTCAGGTCAATAAAGAGCATTAAGTGACCAAAAGTTCCATCACAGAAGAAAGAAGAACACGGCATCTGGGTAATCTGCAAACTGTAACATGCTTTTCCCAAAACGTTGAGGGATGGGTGGAAAATTGAGAACTATAATTTTTATAGGCAAAAATGTTTAAGGGAACACACTAACTTAAAAAATTTATGTTAATAAGAGGTGAACATTATTGAATGCCTGGGAGAGGTGGAAGGTAAACCTAGCCCACTATTGTAGTGAGGAATAGAAATTCCCCTCTCTTTCAGAATATAAATATGAACATGGCATCTTTGTTCTTTTTAAACAATAATAAGTCCAAAGAATGGACTCACATGTGGGTAGGCTGAGAGGATAACCATTCTGGAATTGGCCAACAGACTAAATGCCCCAAGATCTTAATGCATTTTTTTAAGCACAGTTATTATTGTCTTTTTCTGGGCCACTTTTCGAAAAAGCTCTAATTATTGCAAAAGTCCTGTGAAGTGCTTTTGAAGGATCCTGATTAAATGATAAAAGATAGTCCAAGAGATTTGCTTGAGTTCATATACATTTGATTCATATTTATAATTGTTGTTTAAATGGGTTAAGTAATGATAAGTTGGAGTTCTCTGCAATTCATTAAGATACGTGACATATATGTGCACACTCACAGTACTCTTGTGAGGAAGATCAGCTTTGATTGTACATTATTAGTATACCACAAATGAAAGTCTTAGAGTATCTATAATGAACAAAGTATATGTGTGAGAATACTACTGACATTTTAGTGGGACAGATTAGCCACTTTGTTCTGTCCCGGCTTCCTTCTAATGAGGATGTAGAGGCCAGGCATAGTGGCTTACACCTGTAACTCTAGCACTTTCGGAGGTTGAGGTGGGAGGATTGCTTGGGGCCAAGAGTTCAAGACCATTCTGAGCAAGAGCGAGACCCCTGTCTCTACAAAAAATAGAAAAAATTAGCTGGGCACAGTGGCGTGCACCTGCAGTCCCAGCTACTCAGAAGGCTGAGTCAGGAGGATCCCTTGAGCCCAGTAGTTTGAGGTTGCTGTGAGCTATGATGACGCCACTGCACTCTAGCCCAGGTGACAGGACAAGACCCTGTCTCAAAAAGAAAAAAATAATAATGAGGATGTGGAAAGGAGCTTAGAAGACCCTGAGAAAAGCCTTAGGAATTGGTTAGCCAAGTCAGGGAAGGCACAAACTAGAACACGGAGCATTTGCCTTGGGCTGTGTTTGTAATGCCCCTTCCCTGAGATTTGCTTCTGCCTGAAGCTTACAGCTCATCAGAGCAGAAAGAGGCAGCAAAGCTACCAGTGGGAGCCACTGGTTTTGGTAAACAATGAGCCAATTTCTCCCCCAAGGGAGCAGATCAGAGGAGATATAATAAACTATGGAGAGAAACTCTCTAGCAGTTCAGAGACAGCCAGGAAAGAGACTGCCTCTCCTGATTGACCTTGGCTGCTGCAGTAATGTTGAACATGATCTTATACTGGCCTTGGTTAATGGGCAGAAGGATTCGGGTGTGATCTGGGGCACTCAGCCGCTCTTAGAAGCCTGCGTGGGTAGCAGCTACCTAGGCTGCTAGCCACAGCTAAGAAATTCTCTGCTCAAACTAGTCTTCAGTTCAGTTCGGACTGATTCTGAGAGGGGTATGTATTAAAAGGATTTGTCACCAGCTGGGCTCCAGAGTTCAAGTTGTTCCGCCCTACAGATCTGGAAGGAGATAATTGCTCTCAAACTATTATAGTTGCATTCATAGTACATCTGGACCTAGGTTGTTTGACCTCAGAAAACCTAAAATGGAAATAATGCAATTATCTGAGCTAAAGACAATTTAATAAAAAACAGTACTCAAGCTAAGAAAAGGAAATTTATCTTTTATGCCACTTCTTTTGCTTAGCAATGGAACATGTATCTTTTATAAAGATGAAAGATGCGTTAAAGGCTGAAGAGAAGGTGTTGTTTTTCACTCAGTTAGGTAAGTGTTTGCTATCACCTGTTGTGTGTCAAAACACTGTGCTAGGACTGAGGACACCAAAATGAGTAAGACTTTGTCCCTGTTCTAAAGGAGCGTGCCGTCTAGGTAGCGGAGAAGGGAGAGAAAGATGTACGCCAGTAACCGCGACACGAGCCATCATGAAACAAATGAAGCCAGCAAGTATTATAGGCATTTTGAAGTGTCTGCTTAACACGTTCCCTCCATTTTGGGAAAACATCCCCGGACTACCCACTCGGTCAAGCTCCTGCACTTATACTGTGCAGCCAGTTCCCCTGGCCAATCAGATTCTCTCTCCCAGAAGCTAGTTGATCTCTATTAGCTCTTGAACTGAGAGGACTGCTGGGGGAAACAAACAACAACAAAGTAATGAAATAGACCTACTCAGAGAAGTGAGTCGAAATGAGAATCCATGTGGTGAGAGAGAGAGAGGAGAGAAACAAGAAGCTCTGGTGGAGGCTTCCTAAATTTAGGTCCTTAAGATGCTCCTGATTCTAAATAATGCCCCTTCCTCCCTCCCCCAGACTGGTTCTAATGGGTCCCTTTTTCTTGCACCCAATGGAGGAAAGGTGAAGCTCAGTGGTTCAGCCCAATTCTTCTCAGTTGCCAAGCGCTGTGCTGGTTCCAGATACGCAGTGAATAAATTGAATGCACAGGGAGTTTGAGGCCTAGCAGGGGTACAATATTTAGTATGTACTATAAAAGAAGTGCTAAGAGGACTCTGGGGAGGGAACAGCTTTTAATTCTTTAGGAGAATTTTTGGAAGACTTTACAGAGGATGTGGCATTTGATCTAAACCTTGACAGGTGAGTAGGATTTTAACAGGTTTGGTGGGATCATGCATCTCGAGGGGAGGAAAAGGTCTTTCCCACTGAGAAGGCAGGAAGGTTATATTAAGATGTTACTGCTATACTTCACTGCCCCTCTAATTGTCAACCAGGCTCCAGAATAGCAAGCTAGTTTGCTCTCTGTGACCTGCAGGCCAAATCCAGCCTGCTACCTGTTTTTGTACAGTGTAGCCTGCAAGCTGAGAATGTTTTTAAATGGTGGTTGGAGAAAATCAAAAGATATTTCATGACTTCTGAAAATTATAGAAAGTTCAAATTTCAATCTCCAAATAAAGTGTTGTTTTTTTTTTTTTTTTCTTTGAGACAAAGTCTTGCTCTATTGCCAGGGCTAGAGTGCCATGGTGTCAGCTTAGTTTACAGCAACCTCAAACTCCTGGGCTCAAGTGACTCTCTTGCCTCAGCCTCCCTAGTAGCTGGGACTACAGGCATGTGCCACCATGCCTGGCTAATTTTTCTATTTTTAGTAGAGACAGGGTCTCACTCTTACTCAGGCTGGTCTAAAACTCCTGACTTCATGCGATCCTCCCACCTCAGCCTCCCAGAGTGCTAGGATTACAGGCATAAGCTACAACGCCTGTCCTCCAAATAAAGTTTTATTGGAACATAACCACTCTCATTTGTTCACATATTGCCCATGGTTGCTTTCACACTACAACCACAGAGTTAAGTAGCTGCAATAAGAGACCATATAGTCTGCAAATCCTAAACTATTTCTCTCTTGTCCTTCGCAGAAAAAGGTTGCTGACCCATGCCCTACACTTCAGCCTTCCGAGGTTTCCTTTGAACATTTAGGATGGGGAAGATACCACCTTAGAGAGAGTGATAGAGGCAAAATGTGTATCACTATGTACTTTTTACGTCTGTTTTGAGAATCATCCATAATATTCATTTAGTGAACAAGATGTGAAATAATTTGTATATTTTTAGATCCCATAAAAATATGCATATATAGTCTGAAAAAATATACAATGAGCTATCAATATTGGTTACTTCTGAGATGTGGATTATGGGAAACTTAATAAAAACAACAATAATAGTATCAATAATAACTACTTTATATTGACTGTGTACTATGTTCCAAGCACTATGCTCATTGCTTTATGTATATATCATCTTATCTAAATTTCCCAAGAACTCTATGATGTAAGAACTATTATTGCCCTCATTTAACAAATGAGGAAACTCAGGAACAGGAGTGTTAAATCACATATGCAAGTTCACACAGTTAGTATTAGGGAGCCAGAATGTAATCACAGGCAGCGGGAACCCAGTGCTTTCTCTCTTTCAAGCAGACCACACTTGGACTTCTTATGTGATACATTTCTTGTTAGAATTTTTTAATACTGACCATCTAGTACTTTTGTAATCAGGAAACATAAAGTTTTAAAAAATAAATATATGAAGTACCTAGCATTCTGCCTGGCATGTGGTAAAGATGGTAATAGTGAGGAGGAGGAGAAGAAGAGGAGGAAGATGATGAGGACTATTTACATGTATTGAGCTCTTCCTATGTATGGTCCAGGTTTTGGTACTATGTAGCAGACACTTCTGCACGTGAATTTAATTGGGGAGGCACTGAATAAACTGTCTTTGCCGGTAGTATTCCTGTCACCAGCAGGTGTTTCTCAGAGCCCCAGATGGCGTGCGGGTCTGGGAAGGAGCATGGCACCCCAAGTCTCCATTCTGGGGGTCAGGAAAAAGCTTTCTTAATGCTTCCCCTCCTTCCTTGCAATTTCAAGTGGTCCAAGAATGAGTGTGGATGGGTGGGCCAGATGATTGCTGAGGTCAGATGGAGCAGGGGTCTACATCTGGCTCCAGAACTTATCAGCCCTGTGGCCTTGCTCTAGTTGTTACGTTGTCATAGCTGGATATATTTATCCCATTTTTCCAATCCCTCCCACACGAAGCACAGGAAAGCAGGCATTTGAGGCCGCTAGGGAGGCCCTGCTGCCCCACTGGCAGGACTCCCCATAGCCAGAGTGTCTCTCATGAAAGATTCATTTCTTTGGGTTAAAGCTCTGCCAAGGAGAGGTGACATATTAAGCCACTGACACCGTGGCAATTTAATTTCATGGAATCACAAGATGTTAGAGCTAGGAGTCACCTAGAGTCTAAAGCCTCATTATTCCTGCATCTAAACCCATCCTTTCCTTTCTCCATCTACAATGGAAGAGGTGTCCCTGTCCTGTCTAAGCTAATCCTTCTCCCTGTACTCTGGACACCCACTACCCTCCCTCACAAAGACCTCCCCCTCTCTAGGGCTTCCTCTTTCCCGTGCCGGCACCCCTCTCCCTCTGCAGGCTTCTCTCCATCAGTATTTAAATAAGCTCAACTCTCTCTCATCTTAATAGAATAAAAAAAAGCCTTCTGGTGCCTCACACCCCTCTGCAGCTACTGCCTTACCTTACTTCTGTCCTTCTCAGTCCAGCTTCTTATAAGAATTTCCTGTAAACTTCGAGGGGAAGACGGGAGAACTCCAGGTATTTAGGGCAGGCCTGTGTTTACTTGGAGTCTGGGTCAGCCTGGAGGACGGAAAGCGGAGTGGTACGAAAATTGGCTAAGGAATGAAGGAGAGGAAAGTGGAAGGTTCCTGTGGACAAACTGCCTACTTCTTAATTTTACCTAAAATATACCTAAATAGTTACCAATACTAACTCTGCACAATTAACAAATTACATTGGGTTTGGGTACCTGCTCGGAGGACACTAGCTGGTACTGTGAGGGAATCCAGTACCTCCTACATCCCTGCCTTTGAATTGTTCGCAGCTTCACCTGGATGCTCCGTTAAGGTCTCAACACAGGGCAGGCCACGGTGAAGGCTAAATGGTGGGATAGTTTAGCGATCTCCAGACCATAAGCATCGGCGTCCTTTGGGAACTTGTTAGCAATGTACATTTCCAGGCCTGTCCCAGATCTACTGAATTGGAAACTCTGGGGTCCCAGCAACCTGTGTTTTAAGTTGCCCTCCAGGTGAGCCTGACACATGCTAGGCTTCGAGGACCACTAGGGTAGGCAATAGGAGCCATTGTGAGTTGGAAGTTCAGGTCAGATTTGTGGGGCATTTGGCATTTAAATTTGATTCTGATCAATGAGGTAGAGCAAAGGGCAGATGGCTATTCAGAGACAGCAAACGTATGGACGTTGGGCTGCATACGCTATAGAAAGGGTAGAGGGAGGGGGTGCCGTGCCATGGGGGCAGAAGGAGGGCAAGGATGGGCAACCAGGAGCCACAGCCCGGCTGACGTGGAGGTCCCTGCAGAGGATGGTGGTGGGGCCAGGAAGCCTTGACTACCAGCTCTCATCTGGAGAAATAGAAACCTCTTCTGCTTCTCTCCATAGAGAGGGCTCCACCTACCACATCTAATTTCTTTCTTTCCTTTACCTTCACAGGCATTCTCTCCCAGCCTCTCATCTCCGGAGGTGAGGATCACCCCTCTCCTTTGATCTCCGCAGCTCTGATCCAGGATGGCATCTCGCTCCCTGCCTCCCCCGTCAGTACTTCCTCCTCCTTCCTCTGAATCCACCCCCTCACTACTGCTACAGATAAAAAATTATAAACCACTCTTTTGAAAAACTGTTCCTAGAGAGGCTAACATGATTTGAACAAGTTCCTATTCAAAGCGTCAGGGGAGCTACACCTGCCTCTTAAATTCTGACAGTGTGTACCAGCGACTCATTCGGCATGAATCAGAGGACGGTTTTCGGAGCCGGCTTTCTACTGTGCCTCGACAGTTAAGTTACACAGGGGCCCCGTGGAAGGCTCGAAGTAGTGTGATTGGAAGCAGCTCCCTGTGGGAAGCCCCTTCCAAAGCCCAGAGGAATCCTTTAAGGCAGTGCAGCCTTGTTTCCCAGTGGGATCTTCTCTGAAGACACAGCCTTCGCACGCAGCACCTCCGGGCTCTGATGTTTAGAGCACCTTATTCCCAGAGAGGCAACTCAACGTTGTGGGACGTGCAGCGGATGATGAAGGCACTGGAAGAAGGGATTTTTTTTTTCCTCTCAGAGGTTTTCATCAGAAGACCGAGGTTTTAAGCCTGAGCTCTTCTATTTGCTAGCCAGATGATTTTGTCTAATTTGTATAACTTCTTTCGGATGCCCTCTCTGTAAAAGGCAGGTAATAAGAGCAACTCACAGAGCCGCTGTGAGGATCAAACAGGGAGGCAGAAGTGCATGTAAGTTGCATGTAAGTTACATAGCCCTGCACAGCCTTGCCCTTACTGCACTGGTTTCTGCATTGGTCTCCCTTTTCCTCTGTCCTCTCCCTATCCCATTAAACCTTGTCCAGTGTTCTGAACTGGTTTTCCCAAAATATGACTTTGATTAAATCAGCGGGATAATGTTTCAAGATGTTAATGACATTTCCCACCTCCATTTCACCTCCCAACGGTTTCTTTTCACCTTTCACCTTTCGGTCACCAGGTGGTGTGAGGGACAGGACAGAGATAAGTGCTTGTGAGCACTGGCGTCCTGGCCTTTCACCACCGCAGACCAGGCCCTCGTGGAGCAGGCCCCAGACCTACAGGAACAAAGACGACCCAGGCAGGGTGCCGGCGTGAGGGGGACGGCGGCCAAGGACCTGCCCCAGAGCTTGCTGAGCATGGTCTCCACTTTGAGCATGGGGTGCCGGCCCATCCTCAAGGAGGTGTTGTTTTCACCACAGCCTGAAATAGGGGTTCAAATAAAGTTCCATTTTAGTTCTCAGATGTTTTAGCTTGAGACTTGACATTTAAAAATCTGTTCCTGACCATGTGGCTTCCCTAGTCACAGGGCTTCCGCGCCTCCTTAGTCTTTACATTCCAGTCCTGAAGTTGTTCTGTCATCTCGGCTCTCTGCAATCTGATCCGCTCTCCCCATCCCAGCCAATCGGTCAGATTTCCCAGCCTAGTCCCTGGCCCATTCCTGGCCCCTGGGTTCCAGCTGGGTCCACCCCACTCCCCACTGGGACCCCCACCTCCAGGTCCCACAGCTTCCCCAACTCACCCTCTATTTCACTTCCTATGGCTCCTCCCACTGGTGACGGCCCACAAGAAACACAGATAGAGAAGCAGACACCTGGAGTCATTCTAGTCCACCTCTGCTTTTCTCCCCATCTAATCAATCACAAGGTCCAGTGGAGCCTACTTGCTAAACATTTTTGGATTCTGTTTCTTCTTCTGCATTCTCACCCCCACTGCTTTGGTTCCCACCTCATTATTTTTATTCTGACTTTGGCTTCTGCCTCTTCCCTGGCCATCCCCTCCACATCCCTCCTCCTCGCTGCAGAGAGGTAGCAGAGTGTTTGGCCCTGGCAGCATTATGAGTTTGGCCCTGGAGACAGAACATCTTTCTGCTTCTTACTACTTGACTGACCTTGGGCAAGTTTGTGCATCTCTCTGGAGATGGAAAAGGTTATCATGAGACTCAGTGATTATAAATCATGGTTGGCCCTAAACAATGTAAATAATGTAAGACATTGCTATCATTATCTTTCCAAAATGCAAATGTGATATGCCATTCCCTGTGAAACCTTTCAGTGATTGCCCTGTCCTCTGGATAAAGCCCAAATTCCATAGACTGTCCTCAAAGTGCCTTTATGATCTGATATCCAGCCCTCTAACTACCTTATTTCCCACCACAATGTCCCCCAGCGCTCCTTTGCACTTGCTGTCCCTGGTGCCTGCGGTACCCCCGGCTCCCTTGTCATCCACTGAGCCCATGGCTCATTATCTGGGAGAATGATGCCCTGCTGCATGCTCCTTTTCACATACCTGGTAGTTACATGTCTCACGCTGTAATAGACATTTTTCTGTATGTGTCAGCCCCTCCCATTAGACTACAAACTGTTTGAGGGAAGGCTGTCTTATTCGTCTCTCAACCACATAATAGATATTTCAAAAAAAGTTCGTTCAATGCCTTGACAAATCAGTAAAATAAAAGCCAGGCTCATCCCTGCTTCTAAGAGTTCCTTTGATGCCATCCCTCACCCCCATCTGTTTAGATTATACCAAGCCTTCAAGGATCAAATCAAGCCCCTTCACCCTCAGAAGCCAAACCAGACCAACTCTGGTAATGCCAACACCTAGCAAACTTCCTGGCTGCTTAAAGCATGGTTAATGTTCTGCCCTATATTGGAGCTATCCTCATACAGATGGATACCAGTTCCTTACTAAAGGACAGACTCCTGAGGGCAGGGAGGTAGCTTCCTAAGCTTCTTATCCCTTATGACCTTCAGCATAGTGGTTGCTCAGTACGTTGCCTATTAAATAATGATTCAGTAAATGAATGTATGTAAGAATGAACAAATGAATTGACGTCTCCCTTGTCTTAACTTATTGTAGCAGTTACCTGTTTTGTGCACTTTGGGATATAGCCATACATGATTTTGCTTTATTATCTAATGTATTCTCTCTGCAAGAGACTGTAAGCTCAAGAGCAAAGGCTGCCTTATAGTGCTATTTTTCCCCCCACAACCCTGAGGACAGTGCTGAAAAAAAAAAACAGTAGAGGTTTTGTAAATACCTCTTGAGGAATTGAACCAGCCCCTCTGAATGGAAGTTACAAACTGTAAAGAAGAAATTGGTCTGGTGTATTACAACCAGTTCCACCCAGTGTACGTGCTTCTTCAAGGCACTGTTTTTCTCCTGCTCGAGTCTGTCTCTCTAGCCTGCGGCTAAACATTAAAACCAGCTCAGTTCCCACTACTCCCATCCTAGTCAGTGCCAATAGCATTTTCCCGGGGATCCTTCTTCAGTTACAGCCTGCCATTGCCTGCTCCTACTCTAAGTTGATCTTGAGGACAAACCTTTGGCTTTATTATCAACCTGCAGACCTGGTAAGATTGGAATGATTATTTTTATAACAATAACAACAACAGCAATAGCTAGCCTTTAGTGAGAGCTTGTGATGTGGCTCTCGCTGGGTGATGAGCTAACTGCTTAAAAATATTTTTGCATTTTAAAAATATTTAATAACAATATCTGATTATATTTTATTGTAAGAGAATTAAATAGTTCAGAAATACACAGAATAACATGAAATGCTGAGCCTTTTTCTATATTTTTGTCAATGAATGCTTCTAACAATAACAATAGCTGACTAATAGATAGCCAGGCACTGTTTTATGCATTTCATAAACATTAACTTGTTTTAAGCCTCACCACAACCTTTCGAAGTAGGTGTGCTGTTATCACCTAACCCTAGACAGATTCTCCAAACTGCCAAAGTTACAGGGGTGGAAGTAGCAGTGGCTCAGTCTACATTCAAACTCAAGGAGTCTAGCTTCAGTGTCCACATTCTTTAGCACCATATTTTATTGCCTTTGGAGTAGTAATAAGGTTATTCCCGTTTTATAGATTTGTTTATCCATTCAGCAAATATGTATTGCCATCTGCTCTAAGGGACATTACTGTGAATGATGCAGGTGAGTCCCCATCAAGGGGAAAGTTCATCATGAACTTTCTATTCTGGGTGAGGAAACCGAGGCTGGAGAGGGTAAGTCCTTGTCAAGCGAGGGTTGTTCAGTCTGTACACAACCAGCTCTGAGTCCCTTGGGTCTGACTCGAAGGCCAATGTTCTTAACCCTAGGCCATGCTGCTTCCCTGAAGAGGGTCCCACATCACGGGACCAGGAAGACCTCGTACGGATGACTGACTGCAGGTGGGCAGACGGCCGACACTGAAGTGTACACACAGCTGTTACTGATTCATTCTTTCCCCTTTGCTCCCCTGCTGCCCTCTTGGCCCTCTCCTCTTCCTCATCTCTTTCCTGTGCCTTCGAATGCACAAGGGCAGGATTTAGACTTGATGGGGGCTCTCAGCGCCAAAGAGATTGCTGAGGAGAACAAGCCCACCCCCGCCACTGACTCTGAGCTTGGCTTTTCCCATCCTTAGACTATTTAAACTCCTTTTAATATCACTAGGAAAAAAACCACTTAGTAATCCTCCTCTCTTCCCTCTCTCTGACAACCTTCCTCCTTCCACCCCCTCACCTCGTTCAAGGCCTTTACAGTCTTCGTATGAGAAAGTTCTGTCTCTCCTCAGGATCTCATACTGTGCCCTCATGCCATGCCTGGCTCCTGGGGCCCCATGGGCGTCCCTCCATGTCTTGCCTTTTCACCAAAGTCAGTCGCCCCTCTAGGCATGCAGCCTAGAGCTGTTTCTCAAACTCATCTCCCTTTGGTTGCTTTAGATTCCCTCCAAGTTCTTGTCATCACGCTTCACTTGTGAGGCACAAAACTCGACATGGTCTACGTTCAGAAAGAGTCCAGACCATTGCCAAGATCAGGAGCTGGCCTGGTGGCCCTTCTGAGCAGGGTTTCTGCTGAAGACGCTCGGGACTGAGTGGTCTGGAAAGCTTGGTTTCTGCAGCCCGAGCAAATACCAACCTGGGGATGGGTTGGGGGTTCTGGGAAGATCCCAGCTGGGTGCTGACATCTGGGGACTAACAGAGGGAGGTGTGGATAGGAGTCCCACAGAGGATGCTGCAGGCAGGCTGAGGGTCAGCTTTCTTCCTCCCTGCAGACTCGGGCATGGGCTTTCACGAATGTCTGGAGGAGCTGCTTTGCCCTCACTGAGGTGCCCACCTGCCACACCGGTGTGAGGCTCCCCGTCACGCAGGCTTCAGGGAGCTCTCTGAAGATGCCTGGTGGCTCTAAGTGAAGTCCTCAGAGGACTGATTAAAAAGAGGGAGCCCAGGCTTGGGAGATGTGCTAAAGAGAATCCGCACCTCCCTCCCTGTGCCATATGGCTTGACTTTCTTCTGTCTCAGCTATTTTTCAGGGATGTAGGGAAAAGGCAACAGGCTCACTTTTAACCTCAGTTCACGTTCCCTCCAAAACAAGGGCTGTGTACAGGTGGTTGATTTGGGGGAGTGATGCTAAGGAGTAGGATTAAGACATTTTGGGTCTGTGAAGGTTGAAATAAGGAAGAAGAGAAGCCAGTTCATGATTACTTTGTTTATCTGATCATCACTGTGGGCAACCAGAGATCAATCCTGCTTAGGAGGCTCTGAAGAGCCCTGTGGAATGCAGCTCAGGCTTGGCAGCCTGTAGAGTGGAAGAGAGAAGTATTAATCCACCAACTTCTGCTCTCCATCGATCAAGTGCTGTCCTTTGGGTATTTTTAACTCCCACACGCTCTCAGGTTTGTACGTGTATCAGAATGGCCATCAGGTTCCTGCAGACAGTGGCGGCAGAGAAGCTGGGAACAGAAGGCAAGTGCTGCTCATGGTACCCAAAGAGACAGGGCTGCCAGGTTTCGCCTGCTCACAGCTGGTTCCTGCAGCAATGGCTGAAACAGTAAGGTGGGCCTAGAGGACATACGTAGGGCCTTGGATTCAGGATATAAACCTCTTTCCACTGCTCTCTGTCTTCAGATTCAGATTCTACCAATTCTTCAAAGCCCAATTCAGGCCCCTCCCATGAAGTTCTTCCAAAGGAATCTGGCCATAGCCAACTTTTCCCCTTAAATTCCTAGAGCGCATTCACTAAGTAGTACTTATTTTTGTTTGATTTGTGGGGTGTACTACAATCATTTCACTCCTTGGATGCTATCTTAAGGGCAGAGGCTTCATGAATCCCACCCCCAGAGCCCTGTGTAGCAGTGGATGCAAAACAGGCCTGTCAGTCAATATTTATTGAATGGAATTTATAAAGATTATGGCAGTAAGAACTTTGCAGTTTTTAAGCATTTGCTTCTCTGTCAGCACCATACGCCCAGTTGTAGGAATGGAAGAGAACTTGGGTGAAGATTTTGTTTGGAGTTCTGAATTATGACTTTGGCCACCAGAACCGTGATACTTTCCTACTCCTCAAAGTTTTCAAGTTACCTCTGGCAGAAAGCGTCCCCTGTGGCCTTCTATTTGAAGGCCTCACTGGTGCTGGGCTGGACTCCCAGCTGGTTGTCTCTTCCCAGCCCTTTCTCTCCCTGCAGCCTGGCTCATCCCTCCTCTGTGGAACCTTTCTGGGCCAGATCTGCTGAAGTCACAGAATTCAACTCCACAAATACCAACCCAGAGCCTTCTATGGCTAACTCTAGTGATTCTCTGTCCCTTCTCCTGGGTAAAAACAGAAGTATTTAATAATAAGATTTTCTCCCCCCTTCCCCCTAGAATTAGTGATGGACTTTCCCTGCACTTTCCTAATTCAATTAGTTGCCCATTCCCTGGTGTTGGTCATGGCACTCATAGGCAAATGCCTGGTTGGGGGAGTGGCCTGGATCACTGGGACTAGGCTTACTGCCATCCTGAGACAAGTGTCCTGGGAGGTGAACCAATGACCTTGATCTTCTTGGCACAAGGTTTTAGCTGACACGGACTAGCCCATCGTCCACTCCTTGTCATCAATACTGAGGAAAGGGAGCACTGGACATGAATAATAGAACCCAAAGGTAATCCAACTCAGCAAGAAGCTAATGAAGGCATGTGGCATACCAGGCCTTGTATGACACATTAAAATGCTCCAAAAAGACCTTCTTATTTGGCATTAAAAATCCTGGGTTTGAATCATGCCACTTGTTAGCTATGGGATCTTACGTGAGCCGCTTGAGTTCTAGATATCTCAGTTTCCTTAGGTGTAAAATGAGAACAATATTTCTTTTTTCATGAGAATCTTTCAGAATCAAAGATACTATGTTCGAAAGCACTTTTATAAAGAGTTGAGTGTGAAATATCATGAGTGTTTATGTAAAGATAAACAAGATCTGGTCTCTTCCCTTAAGGCTCTTAACTTGTGGCTAAGCATTTTTGGGTTGAATTTCTCTCACAGAGAAAATTTCCTTAAGGAATAAACTCGGGACTCCAGCCCACTTGAACAGAAGGGAGCCTTCTTGTAGGAATAATTCTCCTTCCCTTCACATAGTTCAAACTTCCCAGTAAGTTTGCTGATGTTCACCCATTGGAGCAGGTAACGTCTAACTGTTATAGGCAAGGGCTCATAAGCCTGGAAAATGCATATATAAATTATGGAGAATTGACAGATATCTTTGGCTAAGACTCCCCAATAGGATATATATAGATATTCTGGAGCAAATTGTCCTAGACAAATGGTTTAAAAATCAAATTTGCCCATAATTGACAGAAACCTTCTCCCCATAAATCCCACTTGATTTGAGAAGATGTGTACACTCTGACTGGGAATCAGTCAGACCTTTAAGAGCTAATTAAGTTGCAGAAATGTTAATGGTCACGCTCATGTTTGTCTAGTACTTAACATAACACATGAGATGAGAAACGAGAGTTACCCAAAGTTATAAACCGTGTGAAGTGGTTGGAGTTTGGGAAAGATTGAAGAAAATTAGGGGCCTTTGAAACATCAAGATTGGGAAAATTGGGGAATCTAATCCACTAGAAAAATTATAAATCTGGGAACAAATGAGAAAAAAAAGAGATGAATGAAAAAGTTGTGGCATTTGTTTCTTTGACATTTAGTGAGTATGGTGCGGTAGGATGCGTTCTAGCTGCCGGGGTATGTAATAGACCCCTGTCATGTGGGGAGGCACCCATCACCCTGCTGCCAAGGACTCGCAGCTGCACCCTTCCCTGGAGCCCAGCAGTGGGGACACACTCTCCGCAGTGACGCCTGGATGCCAGGAGGTTATACAGCCCCCCCCCCCACACACACACACACTCTGGCGGCAGCCTACAACCAGTGACCGATTGTCAGGGATGGGAGAAGAAGCTGAGTTCCCTGGGCTCGAGTGGGACAACTCT